>WHYT01014354.1:0-25251 GCA_009806455.1 Tetrax tetrax
CATAAGAAGGACATGGACCAGGTGGAGAGGGTCCAGAGGAGGGCAACGAAGATGATCAGAGGGCTGGAGCATGTCTGCGATGAGGACAGGCTGAGAGAGTTGGGGCTGTTCAGCCTGGAGAAGAGGAGGCTCCGGGGAGACCTGATAGCGGTCTTCCAATACCTCAAGGGGGCCTACAGGAAGGATGGGGACAGGCTGTTCAGTAGGGCCTGTTGTGATAGGACAAGGGGTAATGGGTTTAAATTAGAAGGAGGGAGGTTTAGATTAGATATTAGAAAAAAATTTTTTACAATGAGAGTTGTAGAGCACTGGAACAGGTTGCCCAGAGAGGTGGTGGATGCCCCATCCCTGGAAACATTCAAGGCCAGGCTGAATGAGGCTCTGTGCAACCTGATCTAGTCAGGGGTGTCCCTGCTTCTTGCAGGGGGGTTGGACTAGATGACCTTTGAAGGTCCCTTCCAACTCCAACCATTCTATGATTCTATGATTCTATAATTGATCAGATAGGAGCACTGAAGATGAAAAATATGAAGACGTGAATGAGTCCAGTTTAGGTGATCAAGTTCTGTTTGTGTTACAGCAAACCAAGAGTTGTGAGGTTAAGTGAGACATTGCAACCATATATCCATGTAAACTTGGTTGACATACCTGAAATCTTTCAGTAAAACAAAATACATATCTGAACGTGAACTGGATAAACCAGTTGTGCAGACAGGTTCTACAGAAACTAGAGTCTACATGCTTGCAAATTGAGCTCTGGCAAGTAGTTCAATCCTGAGAGAGTAGGCTGGTGCAGTTTTGTGTCTTCTGGTTGAAAGTTCAGTATTCCAGAGTGCTGTTGCATCCTTTCCAATGGATGTTTTTTGAGTATTCAGAAAGCCAGAAAGCCTCGCTTGTCCTTTCCATATAGCTAGTTGATAAAGGATTATGATAGAGAGCGGGAATTGCCTCATTTTCTCTCCTGCCTCATCTTCTCTTCCTCAAAACCAACAGAAATCTGATTTAAAGGAAACTAAGGAGGTGATGGGGAGGTATTCTGCTTTCCATAGGTGGTAATAATACTTTAAAATCTCCAGCCTCAGTGGAAGACATAATTTCAATATAATATTATGCCCTTTTAGACTGACAGTGAATCTCAGGGTTCCGTAATGCTCCAGTCTGCTCAATAGTTAGGGATCAAAAGAGGTAATGACTGAGGTGATGACTTAACTGTAGGAATGGCTGTAGCACAACTTTATGTAAAGGAGGAGAAAGCTGACTGGCTGATTTCTCAGCACACTTTAAATAATTTTTGCAAAGACGCCACAGAACAGAGTTTATCTTACATATTTGAGAAAAATATTGAAAAGTCAGTTAATTTCTGAATTAGTTCATCCACCTTTTGACTTTTCATAGCTGAGGCAGATTTCCTTTTTTAAAAAAAAAGAAATGGCCAGGCTCTTAGGGCATGAGGTAGAGAAATGAAGGTACACTAAGCTTGTGCACAACTGTTCCTTTCTTGTGCCTAGTACTGCAAATTGATGAATCTTACCTTTGAACAGAAATTAGATTTCTTTCTTTGTTTTTTTTTTTTTTATTTTAAGCTTAAAGACATACTGTGAGTTTGAAGTTTTATAGAAAGTTCCGCTGTCATATTTGTTCTCAATTTGTATTTCCTGCAAGTGTATCTAACTGAAAAAGTGCTAAACTATATTAGGTGTAATAGATTTATTTTGATTTGAACTACTGATGACATTCACCAAGTTCTAGAAGCTATAATGAGTTATGTTGGAGAAAGAACATCTTTTATGTGAGCCATTTTGATTAATTTTGCATACTGAGATTAAATTAAAACAAAAAATAACAGTAACTTTTACTAAGTAGGTCAAAATTGGTAAATTCATATAAGTGATGAATAAAACTTTACTGAAAATTTAGACTAGAACTGTATAAATTCAGTCACTTTTCACTTATTGATATAGTGGCTATGGTGTCCTTTAGGGCATCATGATTTATTTTACTGTAATGCTGTTTTTCCCCTATTGCATGCAGTTAATACTGACATGTCTTCTATGTTTCAGTCAACAGGGATGTTTTTATTCTTCCGTTAAGACAATTTCCAGGACCATAAGTGCAACTCTAGACAAATACTGTCTTAAAGAAGGCTAATTTAGATGATAGTATTGCTAGCCTGGCTAAAGTTAAGCCAGTTTGCACTTGTTTTGTTATTGTTCTATGCCACACTTTTATGTTATGCAAATAGAATATAAATGCATCACACCTGGAAATTGTACAGGGCTGTAGATGAATGAGAGGTTTCTATATATAGATGTCCATGAATGTGAAAGTTTATATATGCTTTTGTTTGTTTGTTTGTGATCAACCATTAAAAATTTTTAATGCTCTGTTTTTCTTTTAAAAATACTATATTTCAGTATTGGGCAGTAAACAATGTGCAAGTTACAAAGTTTTATTGTCACCCAGGTCACTGGACTATATAGATATTGATTGTCCGTATGTTCATCATTCGGCTACTTAGAAAATAATCTTCTGGGCCTGCTTTGACAAGTCACTAAGCATCTTCAGAGCTTTTTATGATCCGCAACTTCTAGGAAGATCTAAGAATCTTACACTCTTTGCTGTACATTGTTAGCCATTCCTAAGCAAGTTTCTTTGCCAGAGTTTAGATCTTGCATTTCTAAACAGCACTGAGTACATTTTGTACCATCTTAGGAGTACTCTAACCCAGTTCATGAAAAGATTCTCCTTGGTTTCTTCATAGGTTTTGAGCTGGATGTTATAATCAGGAGCGGATTACTACCCTGTTTTTAAACTGGCTCAACTCTTTTGAAACAATTACATAGCAAACAATTTTCCTACTACTCTTTATGTAGAGGATACGATGTATCCTGAGATCATTGGTCAAGTTTTAGCTCAAGTCACTTGAATTGCTAGCCATAGCTGTTTTGAACTGGAGAATTAAAAAAATGAAACTGTCGTATAGATTTGAATAGATTTATACATTATAAATATAACAGTGATTTTAAAACAATTAAAAATCAAGGAAACTAACATTACTTAGGATAGTTTAGACTAGATGTGTATGATCTATAGACTAAGACACTCTGCCAGTATATTTTGTAGGACTGGTAATATTGTGAATCATGTATGTAACTACCAGTCTGAACTTCACATAAAATATAGGACATTGTTCCTGATAAGAGTTAAAAGCAAATTGTCTAGACTATTATTATTGCTATATGTATCATGATTTGGCTTAGATTTTATTCTTCTTAACTGTAATTTTATTTGTGAACTCTAGATGAAGCCCTGATACTTCTACCCAATAGGAAGAAGAGAACTCAATGAGTTTTGCTGGGTTGTATATCCTGAAATACTGACAAGTAGACAAGCCAAAGCAAGTAGAGGGGATTATTTTGTGATCTGCTCTTCTCTTCCACAGATGAATACCTCTAAGCTGAGAGTGTTCCTAGTCAGGGTAACTGAACCACTAAATAGAGTAGAAAAGGCCTTATGCTTCCTTTCATTTTCACGTTATCTTTTAAAATGTATTTCCTTGCCCTGTTTTTGCTTGTCTTTTCAAAACGTAAAAAAAAAAAAAAGGCTATATAAGTATCTTTCATAACCTACCTTCAAAATAGTGTTTAAATTTCCATTCTGAAAAAGCATCCGTGTGGTTTGCTGACTTTTGTGTCTCCAAAGCCCATCTGATTTCAGTGGCTAAAAACAACTGAGAAGTTGAATGTTCTTTTCTCCTATTTTCTCCTCTTCTCCTGCATTCCAGCATGGATAAGATCAAAGAGAAAAGAAGACACTAAAAGAACAGAGGGACAGTAATGGGGAGCCAGAGGCAGAACTCACACTGTAGTCCCATAGATGGTGAGGAAAAAGAATCCAAGTCATGAGGGTGTAGGAAATTACTGTTGATTGTTTTTTTCATCACTAAATCTTTAACACCTGTACTGTGATAGTCTAAGAAGCATTAATAGAGTAAAGCTGTTGGTCAGCCTTCTATTTGAGAAAAAATCACAGCCTGCAGAGGAGGTATTTCCATTAAGAGAACTTGTACTCAGTCAATTGTACATATTGTAAAGAACCCAAGCAAATAAATAATAGGTAATTCAAATTTCCTCGTTGGCTACAGTTTATGGCTAAGTAACATCTAGGTGTTTATTTTCTGCACAGTTCATTGGACTTCACTCCAAGTATTTACATTCTTATCTGGCTGCAGATCCAAGATGAAGTGTAACAAACTTCTAGTCTATTCTGAATCTGTGTTACAGGACAGAGGAGCAGCACTGAAATGGTAAAACGTTGCCTCAAGGAGCTTTGAATTCAAAGACTTCTAGGTTGCCTATCTGCAGTATGTGAAAAGTTTCTTTATTTTAGAGAATTGAGAGGAGTCTGAGGAAACATAGAAATGACTGATTCTATCTTGGAATGAGAAATTCAAGAGACAACAGCAACCTGTGCATCCAGTGCATATAGTCTACCTTTTGAGCATAGAGACCTCCAAGCACCAGTTTTCCTACTGATGCATATTCCTCACCTACCTGCATTAACTTGAACCAGTCAGACATCAGAGTTCACTCTGAGTTCACAGAACCACTGCGTAAAAATGGCTTCTAGCAAGAAAACACGACAATTGTTTAGTAAAGGAAAGCGTTTTAAAGATCTAGTATGGCTTCTGTTAACAACAGGCCCATGCTAACAGTTGGTCAGCTCAGACTTGAGCCTGAGCTAACCTTGAAAACTATCTTGCATTTCTGACTGATGTGAAGTTCCTGTATAGCAGAATCAAGTGATATTTTTCGAACATTAGTAAGGATGCCATTTCAAGGGAGGCAATGCCTTGGAATTAGCTATTCACAGCCTTCTTAGTTCTTGTTTGTAATAAAAATATTATTTTATGCCATCAGTACTTCAGGATTTTCCGTTTGTAGAGAAGTCCTTTAGATGCACATGACTTTTCTCCAGAACAGTGAACAGTCTGGGGTCATAAACAGTATAATCATCAAGTACTTCATATTATGCCCAAAGGAAAGATAAGAAGCAGCAGAGAAAACATAATAATGGCTAAAGGACTGAAGAGGGTCCTTTCCTTGTTATAGAAATAACCATGAATATATCAGCTTTTCCAGAAGTTATAAAATCAAATTTAGACTTCCACTTTTGACAATATCTATGAACTTGATTTTCTAAAAATGAAAGCATTTAAAGCGATGGTAAACATATTGTACTTTTGCTGCATTGATAAAACTCATCAGTGTAGAATGCAGAAACTGAGGATCAAAAAATGTTATTAAAGGTACTTCTACAGGATTAAGGGCTATCACATCTAATTATGTTCCAAAGTTAAGGTATCTTTCTTTGGGATCACCTTCTATAGCTGCAATAGCAACACGTATGTATAATCTGGTTTAGTACTTGTTAAAACATCCATAATGTTTCATTTCTTATCCTTGGTTTGTTCAGAAATAGGAAGCCAAAATCTGCCATAGTTACACTGAAAAAATGCTATGTTTGTCTATATTTTCTTACCCCCAGAATATGTTATCTTGTTCAATGGGAAGATTAGTTCAAAGAAAAAGCCGCAGAATCAGTCACTGGTAGAATCATACAGGGCCAACTTTTTACTCTTTCCATAACAATGTACTTAGTTACTGGTTTCCTGGCACATTGCCATGATACTAGTTAAACTCACTATAATTAGTGACATCACAGTTGGATTCTTAGCATTAAATCGTTCATGAATCTCAACAATTCATTCAGCTGTTTAGATCATAGATTCTGTAATAGAGACCTTTTTCTACCTGCATTTGATTGACCACTACTAGCAAATTTAACCACCAGGTGACAGTATTGTTCTACTCCTATACAGACCTAGACATATTTTATCAGACAGAAAAAGAATATGAACTCTCAGAGGGGGAAGTTTAACAAAATTGAAATTTTAAATTTCCTCCTTATGATTTCTCTGATTTTTTTTTTCAGATTTTTTTTTGTCCTAGTTCCATCTTGAGGCTCAAGTAACTTGTTGCAACAAGCTTAGATATTTGAGAGTTTTAAAACTGTATTACATTTTAATCCCTGAAAGAAAACTACCAACAACTTTCCTCTCAGCTCAGAAGGACTTTCTCTAGCAATTTGCCTTTCAGTTTTCCATTAAGCATGATCTTTTTTTTTCTGATAAGGGTTTTCTAGTGATATGCAATTTTACATACAAATATTTGTTTATTAAATAATGTTCTTTTTCCTTGGGGAGGAGGGAGGTGAGTGGATAACTGACATAAAAAGATCGGTGTCATTCTCTCAAGCAAAGCAATACAAACAATTCTGTGCTACCCTGCAAGAAAAAGGAAAGAACATATACTGTACAAATTATAACACGTCCTCTCATTATGTAGAGTTTTGTCTGTGGTAGGTTCTGTAACAAATAGAATCATAGAATTATAGAATATTTCAAGTTGGAAGGGACTCATAAGGATCACCAAGTCCAACTCTTCATTCCTCACAGGACTACCTAAAACTAAACCATATGACTAAGGGTGTCGTCCAGACGCTCCTTGAACTCTGACAGGCTTGGTGCCATGATCACTTCCCTGGGGAGCCTGTTCCAATGACTGACCACCCTTTCAGTGAAGAACCTTTCCCTACTGTCCAATCTGAACTTCTCCTGATGCAACTTCATTCCGTTTCCTTGTGTTCTATTGCTGGTCACCAGAGAGAGATCAGCATCTCCCTCTCTCTGCCCCTCCTGAGGAAGCTGTAGACTGTGATGAGGTCACCCATCAGCCTTCTCTTCTCCAGGCTGAACAAACCAGGTGACCTCAGCTGCTCCTCTTGAGTCTTGCCCTTGAGATCTGTCACCATCTTGGTCACCCTCCTCTGGGCACACTCCAATAGTTTGTAGACCTTCTTATACTGAGATGCTCAAAACTGCACACAATACTCCAGGTGAGGCTGCACCAGTGCAGTGTACAGTGGGACAATCACCTACTAGTTATGCTGTGCTGATGCACCCCAATCTTAGTATTTAAAGTAATTGCTGACCTTAATAAGCAGCTGGACAGGCAGTACAACTCTTTTTAATTGGAATCACTAAACCTTTACCTACTACAATTAATACACTTATGCCTAACGTGCACTTCTATAACTGATATTAATTTTCATAGCTCCAGTGCAATGGAAATATATATATACATATATATACCTTGGACATAATTTATGGTGGTCACTATAGCAGGTTATTCTGTGAGCTTCAGGATACAAGCCTAGATTCAGAGAGTTCCTACTGATTAGCCTGTTAGTCTTAATCTTCAGCTACGCACTATGAATCTGGCTTCTGCCTGTATTTCACTCTACATCAGAGTACTAGCAAGGTATGTAGATGCAACTGATAATGGAAAGTGAGCTTTAATAAAAAGCCAATGGGAACTGAATTTTGACCATGCAGCAGTACATAGTGCTAATGGTTTGAAGAAATGTACTGCAGACATCTTAATTTGGGCATACAATTACTGGATTACATATATATTTTTAAAATATTAATTCTTGTGCATCAGTAAAATGAGAATAACAGTGCCTTCGTTCACTGCAGAAGTTTAGAAGATTAATGCTGGAGAGGCACTCAGCTGTTATATCACGGCATTGTATAAAATCTCTAAGAGGAGTTCTCTTAGACTTAAATGCTTTCTTCCAGTTCCAGTCCTCAGTAAATAATGTCTGGAGATTTACATTGAATAATAAAGAGGGTAAAATGAAATTGCTGCTCCCCTAAGAAGTATAGGCCATCCTTGAACCCTGGATGTGTCAAAGGTGTGTGTATGTGATCATACAAGTAATGATTCTGTCTTCCTGCATACCCACAACCAAGTGCAAATTACAATATGTAAGCCTTTTTTCTTCAAAATGACTGAACCAACCTAGTTAAAAAGTTTGTCCTGAGGCAGCAAAATTTCAACTCAGTTGACAAATATTTGACATAGTTATAAATATCTGAAAAAAAAACTTGAAAAAAATGATGGAAATTTGGGAGCAATCATAATAGATGTTGCTACCTCTAACTACCTGGAATTATTAGGCTTTATTGCAATGTTAATATGAAGAATTTTATTTTTAAAATTCCCAGAAGTACAAAATTTCATCATTAAATGTGAACTGTTTATTTTAGTTTCATACTATTTATGTATTAACTGATTTTGATACAATTCTTTTCCATAATAAAATTCTGACATTCCTTATAGAAGAAAGAAAAATACCTTGTAATTGGCCTAGGATGCAGGAGACTCTTTTTCAGGTGAACTACAGATTTTCTTTGTTAGTTTGATGAATTCATACTTCGATGACTGTTAAATGCATTTTTATGTTATGATACTGTGTTGGCAATGAAGAAGTATCAAGTTACTATACATCATAGGTTTTGGGAAGAGATTGGTTTGATTATTTACCAAGTTCTATCAAATTGCTGTATGTAGTCAGACACAACTACATCATTTAACTTACACTGGATTCATTGTAATCATATATTGTAGAATAAACAGTAAGGGTTAGCCTTAAGTATATGCTACCAGAGGAAAACTTCAATTGGGAAAGATTGAGGTTGACCAGTAATTACAGAGGTAACAGTTCACACCTCTATAGTTAAAGGCTGAGTCAGTGTTTCCAATAGAAACAATTATTTTCTGGGGCTTCTACTCACTTATTCAGAAACGATGTGGTCACATCCTAAAGACATTTTTTTTTTAACAGGCTAAAGGTAAATTCCAGTTATAGCAATGAAAAGAAATATACATTCAAAAAAGAACACTTTAATCTTTCAAAAACTGAAAAGATTCCTTAACTGATTGATGTGAAATGTTTCAGCTCAAATGCAAAAGCTCTGTTGCATGAGAAAATCTGTGCCAGGATATTAAAGTACTCAATAAATCTGTTCTAGTGATAGTCTGTAATGTGAGTTATGCCGATTAGTTCCAGCTCACCTGACTGTATTGCATTACCTTTGATATATTAATAGCATGCTGGTAACTCCTACTCTTAACTAGATTACAGTAATTAGTATGGGTGAGTGATGTCATTTTAAAATACATTCCTAACACAGCTGAATGTTTCAGAACTGAGTGAGTGCCTTGATTGTAGCTAAATTGTTCCATGCTAAAGTTTCCTCCATAAAATGTATCTTCATCTATTTTAGACTTTATTTACATACGTATTAATTTTAAAGCAATGATAAGGAAGGCTGGAGTATTTGAAATCTTTTTCAGGCTCAAAAAAAAAATGGTCCAAAAGTTGGTATTTGTTTGATTTGTGTGCATCTTGTACTCTTCAAAAGCATCATTGGACCAACAATCTGACAGTACTGTGTTTTGATAGAATGAAGATTTTTGGACTGTTACAGCTGCAGTAAGAATCACATACATTCAGTGTTTCTTAGTATTAACAGTTTCTTATCCTGAAAGGTTTTTTTAATAATAAATTAGGTAATATCTTCAATGTATGTAAGACAAATAACTGGAAGAAACTAGCTCAGAGGGGATGGTAGCAATAACATTAACAGACTAAACTGAAAACCATAGTTTATACACAAAGAAGTGGGATTTTTTATTTGAAACATTCACAGAATTTAGTGGAAGGAATTAACAGAAAACTTAATTAGGAGAAGAATTACCAGAGTTTTTTATTGTTCAATATTTTATGTCATTTTTTGTGTTAATTAAACTGTTAACTCTTCTCAAAACTGTTGTAAGCCCTTTATGGAACAGGGGGAAATACATTACCCACACCTCAAAGAGCTTATCTTCTAATTTTAGATATGACACAATGAATGAGGATAATAAACTGTACAAAGATGATAAAGGTGAAGAGAACAAGGCTTGCACCAATATGTTCAGGCAATGATTTGGTTTTGGCATTTAGAGACACAATGACTCAATTTCGGACTGGCGGAGTGTTTATTGCTGAGTCATCTTGCACATTAGTTTAAAAAGGGAGTGCTAGGAGATATTTGAATGAAAAATGAGAGATTTTTCAAGCCAGAAGTTGAAGTGAGCTGATGCACCAGAATACCGATAGAGACATGAGAGGCTGTGGGAGAAATGGGAAATTAAAACACTGGCATAATTGTCAGAATGAATGACTGACAAGACTCTGAAATAGATGTGTATTTGTGTTTATCACTATGCATTAAGAGCTCAAGCCTGTAAAATGCAAAACATTCTCAGTCAATTTACCAGTCTAGTTAAGCATATGCTTTACTACTAAGGATGTCCAATTAGAGGGTATTTAGCCTATGTGTTTTGATTTTATCTTAGCAAGTATTGGCTGCTATAAGTTCTAAACATGTTATCTATTCTGTGGGAACATAGTCACAGACTGCCACTGCATGCTAAGCAAAAATCATTTATTGTTACAGCTTATGTGCTTATATACCCTTCGATTGCCCAACCACCACCAGGTGTCCTTTATCTTGTTTTCTTTCTCTCAGAAAGTCCCTTGTTTCTCATTCCCATGGCTTCTTGTTTCTTATTCCCATGGCTTTTGATACTTCTCTTCCCCAGCAATCTATATTTCATTTACTCTGGCTTTCTCTCCCTTTCCTCTTCTTTTATCTTGCTGAATTTACATTTTTCATGTCTGTAACTCTATTGTAAATTTGCTCATATGTGAATTTTATCCAACAGGACACTAGTTGTTTGGATATGCCTGTGTGTTCTGTACCTCTTTGAACTGCTCTCCCTTCTACATTAGAAATGGCTATTAGAATAAGAACACTATTGTTTAATTGTCAGCTCTTCTTTAACTGATTAACCAGCTCCTGCTTCCAGTTGAGAATGCCATAAGCACGCACATATTGACTAGTGTGGGAAATACGCCTTTAGTAAAGCCTACAGAACTTTTGCAAGGGATGTGGAAATGATGTTAACACCTAAAACCCCTGCGGAGCATTTTGGGATGCATCAGATTGTATCCGCTAGAGGTGTACACTCCACAGCAGTAACCTCACCACCTTTGGAGGAAAGGTGCAGCCTAGTTCCTCACCCAGGCTGTGGCACTTGCACAGTGGAACAGGCATTGAAGATATGAGACAACACTCACTTCACCCACTTCAAGGCCCTGTGAAAAGACAGAGAAGAATGTTTGATCCCGTAAAGGACTCTTACCAAAAAAAAAGCAAAGACCTTTTCTACATATATAGTTATATTGATATAATTAAATATATGTATGTGTGTCTATAATCCATCAATAAGAGCAGTGCAGTGTTCTGTGGGTGTTACCTTTCTTGTAGATCATCATCCTTTATAAAAGGCAGGGATAAAACTATCAAGGTTGTGGCTGTATTGAGTAACTTGCTGGAAAGGTGGATCCAAGGCCAGGTTGGATGAGGCTCTGAGCAACCTGATCTAGTCAGGGATGTCCCTGTTCCTTGCAAGAGGGTTGGACTAGAAGACCTTTGAAGGTCCCTTCCAACTCTAACCATTCTATGATTCTATGATCCACTTACCAGCTAAGAATTGGAGTTTAAACATCTAAAAGGCATTTATAAGGAAGTGGATTACAGACTAGAATCATCCTGCATCTCTCATTTAATGTTATGCTGCACAACTTTTAATGTATAACTAGAAAAAAAGACCTCTCTCAGCACCATCTGAAATATCAGAGCCCAGTTACAGGTCATAACAATGGCATTCTTACAGACAATGGACTATAACTGACATAATTTTAGAGGAGCCAATAACTTTAACAAAATAAAGTAGAAAACCCTCAGAAAACAAATCTATACAGTTGCATTCATTGCTTTAGTCTAATGACCATGAGGGATGCATATGCTGTAAACCTGGCAGGAACACTTTGAGTATGAAACTCAAAGAGGTCACCCAAAAACCTCTCACATCCTATGAAAAACAATATTCTTAAGTTGGTCTGAGTTACTGGGTGGCTTCTGCCAACTCCGTTGTCCCAGAAGGCATTGATATCCTATATTTTCACATAAAGATAATTACCACACTGAAGTCTGTTAGGTTTTATTCCATAGCTCATGGTTAGAGTTTCAGATAACTGGGATGTGGAGAGTTTGCACTACTGCACCATCTTAGGTTACATCATTATTTTCAGGCTGATGGGTCAATACAGGAAACTGTCACTAACCAATTTTATTGGTGTAGAAAAGGATGAGGAAATTTATCGAGTTACATCTGAGCCTATAAAATTCATCTCATATAAATATTTGTTTACTATATTTCAGTAAAAGTAAAAATTGAAGTAAAAAGATCATAGGAGTAGTGAAGTATATATTTGTGAGTCCCGAGTACATAAGATAAACACAATTAAAAATTGCTGAAGACTAGATTTTACTAGTGGTTTTATAAAAAAAAAAAAAAAAGTGTTTGCTAATCATGCTAGTGATGTTACAGCCCTTAATATAGCATCATAGAGAAATCAGAAAACTTATCTGAATGGAGATCTTCCCAATGAACACTCAGAACAGTTCAGTTTCATTTGAGACCTTTTTCTTCCCATTGATGTGTGAGTACATCTTTTTTCTTTACATATTAACTGAAAGTGTTTATAAATAGTTACGGTGTGATTCTAATTTATTGTAAGACCCCTTTAAACTGGCGTACCAGCATAAAGTATCTTTTTTTTTCTTCCTGTTATACCATCACCAAACCTGTAAGTGGGTATATTAAGTTGTTGTGATTTAAATGAGAAGTGAAATGTAATGAAGCAAGTGGTAGCCACTGGCAGGGTAATTTTGCTTGCTTATATATGTAATCTTATTGCTGTGATTTAGGACTTTTCAGCAAGGTTTTTCATGTGAGGTTTGTTGCATAGGAACTGGAGACAGCAGTTTAGCAATCATGCCTGTTTGTTGATAAGAGATGTAACTGTTCAGATGAGACAGTAGAATCACAATACACAGGCAAACAGGAATCAAAATTGTATACTTCTATATGATGTTGTATAGGTATTTCAGTAATAATCAACAGTTCCCTCAGCTACACTTAGAGATATTTTAAACAGGAAGACATGGTAACTCTGCAACTCTCAATTATTCAAATACCTAAATTCTCCAAAATCTCATTAATTTAATCTATGAAGGTAGGTATGAATGGTGCACAACCATCTTCTAGGCCTGTGTTTAAAAAAATATTTGCAGGTTATTCCATAGTATAATAAATAGTGCTTGTCAAGTTATTTTTATACTTTAGAAAAATTAGAGTTTGAGTTGTAACCAAATAACCTGTATTACACCATTTTTATTCAGTAGCAAAACTTTTTCAAGTATGCTTTCCTGTTTGACTATTTGACTCTACGGTATACTTATAGACAGTAACAAGTGGTGGTTCTATTCATTTGTGTGGATTTACACTTTTTTAAATCCCCTGTTGACACAGTTGGCTTTCTTATAGTGAGCAAAAACACCAAAGCCAAAAATCCTTTCCAGCATTTTATTGCCATACCATAATTTATGATGATTCATTATGCATTAAGTGCTGTGTATTCCAGCCTTTTGGGCATATGGTGTGGCATAGTCAAGTATCAACAATATTATGATTTTTTCTGTGATTAAAGATCTGGCAAGAGATTTGGGCTGCTTGACAGTTTGCTTCTTAGCTAGATAGTGCCATAGGGGTACCTCATGCTTTACAGTCTTAGTTGCTGAAAATGTAGTGGGAAGATAGAAAGGTTGTTAGCTATTATTCTCATAGCAAAAAAAGATTGCATAAAGGATTCGGTAATGAGTTAGCAGAACATAATATGAAATCATCAGGAACAGGAGCTGAGCAGAATTTTTAAGATGTGTTTTCTTGATCATATATAACTAATCACATAATACTGGGATTGAATTTGAAGGCTGTGGAGTTGTATGCCAGTGTTTTTTTTAACCAAGTAGCCCTTTGGAACAATTATGACCAAGGTAAATAAAGTTTTCCAACCATCAGTTTCTTAGTGAGAACTTCAGACCGTAAGAAACATTCAGAATACCTAGTAGACTTCTACATGATTCGTCTGTCTTACCAGAAAACACATAAATAACTGTAATAGTACTTTTTTTGAGAAACATAGTAGCTAATTTTCGGAGGATAGATTATTTAGATTACTCAAGGCTAATCTGGAAATGAGGATCATGAAAATAAGGAATCAATTTGAATCTAATTAAATGGATACCATTATTGTCTGCTTTGAGAAAAGTAAGCAAATCCCTAGTCTATCTGGATATATTTTAAAACACTACATATTGAGTGAAATATACCCTATTCAACAAATTCCTTGATTGTCTTTTATGTAAGGGATCTCAGCGATGGTCCGTGTAGGACCACTGTGGGAAACTACAAGCTGCACACAGCTGTGGGAACATGACCTTGGAGAGGGGAGCTAGGAGGGTTGTTATCTCAGAGAGGGGAACTAAGAGGGTTGTTATTGAGCAGTATGTTGCTGCTATCTGGGAACCGCTGTTAGCCAGCAGGGCATGTACTTGGCAGGCCTTGCTGCATGCGCTGGCCACGTGTGTATCAACACCTGGTCAGTACTCTTCCACTGAATCTGCTGAGGGTATAAACAGAGGCGGCTCAGCACAGAGAGAGAGAGAAGGGACCCAGAGCTCACTCTACGAACAACAGGGGATGCCCTGAGGGTGCTGCGCCTACCTCCCTTCTCTGCTCTGACCCTGCTAATCATCACCCTCCTGCTTGGCGGTGTCTCCAGCTTAGTGGGGTTGGTAAGACTCTCACAAAGGGAAAACAATACGCTGGTAACTGCTCATGCTAGGAACTGTAACTGCTTATGCTAGTAACTGCTTATGCAAGGCTATAATAGAGCAATAAATACTGTTGTGCTTTCAAATATCATATGTTGGGTCAGCTTTGTGCATAGGAATCCTACGAACCAATTACATCTTTGCAGCTAGAAACTATATCTTAAGATATTGGTATATTAAAATCTTAAATAGAAGATATTGTGGAAAATATCACAGTGTTTTTAGATTGTAAATATTTTGGAATTCATTTTAAAAAAAAACCCCGAAAATATAATCTAGTATTAGTAGTAACACTATTTTTATCCATCATTCTGGTGTCCCAAGTTAGTTGCCTTCCAGGTATTGGATCATTGCAGAAAACAACAATACACAGGTAAACTCAGGCATAGATGAAAGTCTTTAGCTTTAGCAAAGAAGGAGTTTTGTAAACATTTTCTTTAGCTTTGAAAATATACACATGGAAGACCTGACATGCTTAGCCATGGCCTTCCTCTGCATTTTTAATTTATAATCAAGCCTGAGGCACTGCAAGTTTAGAGCAGCTTGAGGGATTTTACTGCGCTTACACATTGATCTGTCACAACAGCAGCAGTAACGGCAAAATGTATTAGTGATTCATAGTTTCTCATTTACACCTAGGCTTGCGTCATGTACCATGTTGCATATTTCCTTTCTTTTCAAGTATGTTTTTGGGGACTGGTTTTTTGTTGATTGGGAAGTGGAGCTGTTCCCAATGCATTCTAAGGAAACATCCTGTACAGGAAAAGAGATTTGTTTTATTTTACACACAGTTGCCAATATACTTTAAAGTGGATGGTCTCCTCAAGGTTGTGTTTTTTTTTCTTTCCCTCCTAACCTAAAGTGAAGTTTAAGGTCAATTTGAAAGCCAGACCTGCTTGAAGAAGGTCAGCCAAGGCTCACAGAAATAAGTGCAAGTATAAAGAGTTTTAAGACCTCTTAATAAAGAGGTTTAAGGCCTCTATTTATTGACTATTATGCAGATGATTTTTATGTACTAAGACCCCAAATACAAACTGTGTTCTTCATATTTTGGTAATATGAGCAGCTACTTTGTAGCATAAGAAATAACTGTGTACTTTAAAAGGCAATTTCAAAGCTCCCACAAGATTAAAACTCCCGTTTCCAGAGATGTCACAGACAAGAGCTGCAATTGACAAACAAAGCATAGGACTGACAAATGAATCACAATACTGTACCAGACTGCTGATGTTGCAGGTCTTTCATGTCAATATGCAATTTTTTTCTTGCCATTCATTAGAGAGTGGTAAACTGAGGCTTTATTTCTCTCATAAAACATGATGGAAAAAGGGATAAGTATGAGAATACTGATGCCATACATGCTGTACCTAAAAACTTCAGCAGAAATTCTTTCGCTATTGCTGATATACTATCTCTGAAAAAAAAATAGTCTTTTATTAAGGAATTCATTTGAGCGTGAATTTTCAGAGGAGCCAATTTTTGAGGCAGAACAGGTACACCTTATCAGCAATAATGCAATATGCCCAGCTTTGCGCCAGTACAGAAACTGTTTGGGAGAGTGGGGTTTGAATTTAAACAATTTCCTGGACCTGTTCAATCTTGTACACTTTTCTGAAACTGCAAACAATAATGTTGGCTATGATAGGGGTTTTTTTCTGGCTTGAGTATGTGTCTAGTGGGAACTCCACTGGAGACCACACAAATTAGTAGCAATCAGCTACTAGTCCCTAGAGTAGGCTTTGTAATAGTTATTTGAAGAAGTGTTCTTTCTCTTGTAACTGGTGCTTGTATTTCTTAGTGTACCTTAGCCATACAATTATTTCTGGTTAGCTGAAACCATTGAAATGAAAAGGCCCTCTTTAAAGTATGAATGTCACATTTGGCTTTAGTCAAGTGTGACTACTGAGCTGAAAAAAAAAATTAAAGATAATTTCTGCACAGATCTGTTCAGATCTTTTTGCTTTTTGCAGTTTTCTGTGTCTTTTTGCAGATTCATGGCTCTTCTTGCAGTCTGCTAGATTTTTAACACAAACAAAAACCCCACTGTCTTCTGAAAACAATATTTAGAAATGTATAATGGGCAATACAGCATTTCCATGAAGCTTGCAAGGAACATTTTTTATATCTGCACAAAAAGCTAGCCGCAGCTTCCCTTTTCTTAGGACATTTCCTGAGCACAGTATATTTTCCTGCTATAAAAAAATACAGGAGCAAGTTATTAAATTATATGCATTAGAAAACAGAAGAAAAGGAGTTTATAAGTATTTTTTTCCAGATAATCTCATATGCATTTTAATGAAGCTCTTTCAAAACCTCCTAGTTTTTGTTTGTTTGTTTTCAAGATGAACTTTCTGAAGGTCTACAGTGCTACATTTAATTGGAGATTATTATTCCACTATCTTTCTCTCAACTTTCTTAGCTGTCAAAACACTGTCATATTAATTGCCTCTGTGATTTAGTTTAAAATGAAACAACTGATATTGTTACATAATGGGTTATGTTTCCTCTGTGTTATTACTGGAGGCAGTCTAGAAGAGAGCGAGATCATAGCTATTATCTCTGCATGCAAACTTTCAGGAAAATCCCTGAAGAAGCATTTGTTCAGAAATCCAAAGGGAAAGCTTTGCTTAGAATACTTGACAAATGTTCCAGTAGACTTTATCTCAGCCTCTTTGAAGTACTGATTCTCAATGGAACTAGTCTTCAAAGTGGTTTCGGACTTTAAGCTGTTTCAGTACTAAGTATTTAAGGCCTATATTTTGTTGCTGATGCAAAAAAAATATGAACTAGATTTTCCAATGACTTTTTGTCCACTTTTATTTTCTTCATGAAGGAAAATCAAACTTCACTTGATTCACTTCATCAGTTGTTATGGCTAGTAGAGCTTCAGGTATATTCATTCCTCAATGGAACAATGTGTAATTTAGAGCTATGGTGTCTTTCTGTAGTGGATTTCAGTTGAACTGAGATAGTAAACTCAATCCAGAAAGGGCAGGAAGGTGATAATTGCTTTCCTTTGTCTGGCATAGAGAAGTGAAATAGATGAGAGAAATTGTGTGTTGTAACTGATCACAAATCTCTTAAGCAAAACACTCCCTGCAAAGTAGAGAATTAAAGGTCACAACAAAAGCTGAAGGTTTGCTGAAATTTGAGAGGCATATGCTGTGAGTGGATTTTGTTGCATTTCTTTTTCTTTTTAATTGCATGAACTTAGTTGAGTTATCATAACACAATTGAAAAGCTCCATTAATATGCAGGCCAAAAAATGTGTGGCTATGTTAACTGTCTTTGCTAGTTTGAAATCCCTTTAGGCTATCCACACACCCTGTGAACAGGACTTCATCTCTCATATGCAACTTCATTGTGGCTTTTCACAGTCATCTGAAGTGAATCACCTGAAGTATTTCGAGGGAAAAAAGGTGGTTGTCTGTGAGCAAAGCCAAATAATTAATGTTTATCCCCTCCATAAAGAAGTATTCTGAGAGCCCCAGACTCCAAAAATTTCAGTATGCTTCTCCTGGGCAGTAGATTTTGTCACATCCCTTGATGTAGAGGGCTACAGGGAGTAGTTTGATATATTGAGTGTTCAAGTGAAGTTTGGATTAAGAAGAACATGGCAATTTGAAAATGGGAGCTTATTGGCTGTGTAATTTCACATGTTCCCTGTCATGAGAGAACATCACAATTGCAAATACTCCTTGTGCATGCAGGCTTGGTTATCATCCTACTGAGTGAGAAAAGCATTCATTTTTGGAATGTCTCCATTGATACTATGTCATGTGCTCAGAGCATATGAGGACAAAAGGAAAACTGGTACTAAGTACATGCTGTTCATATCTGCTCCAAATGTGATAGCTATTCTCATATATTTGGCAACACACTCCCTCACTGAAAGATACGAGTCATAAAAAGGAACAAAATAAGGATTTATAACCAAAACACTCTGTCCCCTGAGACAGTCAAGCAATTTATAAGGCTTGACACTGTTCTTTCACAGGTTGACTAGCGATTAGCTTTGTGAACTAAATGAAGGAAATGATGCTAGAGTTCATAATACTTTGGTCTCTGGACTATAGTGATCCACACAACAATAAAAAACATAGGGGAACTGATCTCAAAAAAAATAATCTGAGTTAGCTGAGTGTGGTTTACTGTGATATTACATATCTGTGTACAGATACATATACATATTACTCAGAAATTAAGAGATTTATTCAAGGTCAAAATGATATTTAATACTAGGAATAGAAATAGAATGATTTAGGAATAAATAAACATAACTTCTAACTACCAGTTTGCATCTATAATTCAAACCTTTTCCTCACTGCAGTATGAAATAGTATCTCTGATGAAAAGGGCTTTTTTGCAGTGTGTAATTTATGGCTTGGGTCAGCTAGAGCCTTGCAAGTACTGCTGTTTTTCTTAAAAAAAAAATTAAAAATACATTATGTTATTAAAGTAAATGTAACTTACAGTAACTTGTTTGCAGATATAAGCACTCATGTCAACTCATCTTTCACCATAATTTTTGAGGTTTTTTCCAATGATTGTTGACAAAGTATTACGAAGTGGAGAATACTAGAACCTCAGATTATTGAGGTCCAAAAATGACTACCATTCACCATTGTTCTTGAAGTCACATAACCTGTAGTTAAACTAATGCCACTCTAGTTTAAAAAGACAGTTAATTAAGTTTAATTACTCATTTCATCTAAAATTGAAATTATTTTATTATTAATTGATCCATTTATTGCTTGAAGTGCAAATCAAAACTTATTTGGCTTCTTGTGTATCTCAATGGTGATTTATCTCAACTCTTTCCATCTTTCATGTTTTAAAATTTCCTCTTGTGTAAATTAACCAAGGTTCCACATTAATGTTTATCAGTGAATTGCAATAAAGTTTGGTGCTGAACGTCGAGGAGAAATACAAAAGAAACTTGGGTTGTCTCACATCTTTCCTCCAAACTTGAACCGAACATGGCTGAAAAGCTTTAAAACTGTTTTTAAACATGAGGTGCACCTGTGAGTACTATGGTCAGTTTTACTCTGCCAGAAGATGGAAAGTAATGCTTTTTAATGTCTCGGGACACATGCTAATTCCCATTGATTGCTCACAGCTTGTGGCTGGGAATGAGAACCTTTAAGCAAAGCTCTCAAAATATTCTAAAATGCCTACGTCTGCTCCTGAGATATTTTTGGGCTTAATGGGAAGAAGAAAATAATGTCATACCACTCCCTCATGTGACTTCTTACCTCCTTGAGCCCCATAAATTGGCTTGACTCCCATTCATTTGTGTAAGAATTAAGTGGATAAATCCCATGACTTCTTTCAAAATCTCAAAGGAAAAGTTCATTCTGTTTAGATAAACATCCAAACTTTGAAAGCTGTTGTACTTAACCTTCTAATGTTGTGAGTTTCAACTATGAAAAGTCACAGGAGTCTCCTCCTCTCCTTCTTATTTTCTTAACTCCATGTTTACTTGCAGAAAGAAAAAACAAAAAAAACTTCAGCTACATGCACATTACTAGAAAATTGCTGACATTTTCAGTAAGCTGGCTGCTGAACTTTGTGAACTGGCAAAGTACCGCCAGTCAGGCAGTGCCTGTCACCATGCAGTACACTCCCCACCTCAAGCCATACTTTGTTCCTTCCTTTCAGAGTACTGCACCAATACACACTGGTGTGACACAGGACCATGCCCTGACATTGCTACTTTAGAGATAGTGTTATTGACTCAAATTGCTTTTGTGTGATGAGTATACAGGATGTGTGTGCATCATTAGGTCTCTGACAATTCTATGTGATGTAAACAGCTGACACCATTACTTCCCCCAGTTGTCCACCTTACGCATTTCTGGACATTGCCATTCCTGAATCAGGTATGTCTGATCCTATCATGAACCATAATAAACAGGCTGAAAAGTGCAGTGGACGATTGACAAAGGATCAGATATCCATGCCTCAGGGGCAATCATCTCTCTCAGAGAGGCAGGGTGGGTGGCTGTGTTTCAGACTTCCATTTTTATTTGTCACAGCCTGTGTTAAAATCTCCTTAAAGTATCGTAGTAGGTTTTGCTTTACTGCAGGAAAATCAAAGTCTTTACTAAACGGAAATGTTTTGAAGTCCTGACCAGTAACATCCTACCAATTGACTGGTAAGATAGTATGAATATATTATTCATATTGCATTTTTTAATCTTTTTTTTTTTTTTTCATGGTACAAGAAAGAAAGAGTTCCTGGCATAGCTGGGATTTTCCAACATCACAAGCATTCATGAGATATCTTTCTTGAATACAATCTACAGCTCCCTGCAGTTTCCAATTAAAATACTTATCTTTGATGAATTGCAGTTTATTTTTCTTTACTGATGTTAGTCTAGAATGGAACAATACAAGACTGTAATCATCACTTTTATCTATTTTTTTAATCTTTCCTATGGTAGTGGTACAAGAAGGACGTTGTCAAGTTAGTGGATATAAAAAGCAAGCAGTCAACTTGGTTTATGATGCTTTGCTGTGGTAAGTATTATTCCACTTATTTGATACAGGGCAAAATGCAACCCCTCAAAATTAATTCATGAAGGGAAAAAAACAACAAAGCAACACAACCGATGAAAGAATATTACCAGGATTGAGAGAAAAGTTCACAAAATGACTCACTTGAATTGAGATATATTTTAAAATCAGGAATGACATGGTAAAGGTTTGCATGTTACATTTTTTTTTACTTTTACCTAGGCCTAGTTAACATAATTAGAGTATGAGGACTTCAGGCACAAGTACTTTGGTCATGAAGCAGTATGATGGTTGCCAGCACTGTTTCTGAGCTTCTGCAGTAAACTTTGCCAGACTTTAATGCTTTAATTTGAAGATCTTATCTTGGAAATATGAATTCCCTGCCTGGCAAAGGAGAAAAAGACAGTTCCTGTGTCCCGAGATTGAAAGATTTTATTTTTATACACTCACTAAGCAAATTACAAGCAAAACTCCAGAGGATCCTTAGGCCAGGAAGTATTTGGTCTTCTACAAAGGCCAAGTACAAATGCCCACTCACTTTTGCTTTAGAATGAGCAGGAACAAGTAATATATAAATACAGTGTTTGATTGGTGCAGTAAGGGAACAATTGTCACTAATATTATTAGTAACTCCAACATACCTGAGTAATCTAGGTACACATTTTACTAATTACATCACTACTCACCAGCAAGTGTACTTGCTTTAGAAAGTTTAGTAAGAATTCGTACGTCTCTTAAAATCTGTTTTGCAAAGGAAAATGTAATACTGGCTATTATTAAATGTAATATTGGCTATTATTAATTGTCTAGCTTACTAGACCATTCCATTGCTGTTCAAGGATTATATGTATTCCATATCTATTGCAGATGGACTATGTGGAAGAGCACTTCCAGATTCTCATTTGTGTACAATACAGTGATCTTTCACCACAGACCTAATCCAACAATTCTGTCAACCAAGCAAGAACTTCTCTGACTGGGTATACAGTAAGGTTGCAGTATATAGTATCTGTGTTTCTGTATCACAGGTGTAGCATGCTGTGCATGGACTTTACAGACAATCACTTTACAGTCAATGTATACTTGTACATCATTTCTAGAAGTTGAAGATTTATTGCATATGAGCTGACCAACTGCACTGATCGTGTCCTGGGGACAAAACAAAACAAAACAAAAAAAGAATAAGGATTTACTTTCGTAGCAAAGAGAGTTTTAGTCATGCCATAGATGCCTATGCAGTGGTTATGGCCATGTAGCCCTCATTTCAGTTAAGTGGAAACTACATATTCCTCACTATGAAGTAGGTTTGTTGTAACTGCAAAACACAAGATTTACTCTATATGTCCAAGCTGTCAGAAACGCATAGTCACTGTTTTCCAGAAAAGAAGAAACTACACACTTTTCACAAAGCAGAACCTTACACTACATAAAAGTTGTAGGAGCAAGACAGAAAGGAAGGAGTGCCTTCTTTACCCCTCACTTTTGTTTACTTCAATTTGAATTTACTTCTGCAGAATGTTTAGCAACTTATTCCTTAATTCCAGACAGGCTACTTCAGCCTCCTGGTTATTATCCAGCATCCAGATCACCTAGAAAAGCTCTGATATATATTTTTCTACCTTTGTGCAAAAATAGAGTTTCTCCTACAGAACCTGTAATGTTGTGAAATCATTAATAATAACTTATTGTGCATTATGTGGATTTGGAAGTAATAATAATCCTATGGTTGGTTAAAATTAAAGATATTATGGGCATACAGATTCCAAGTTATGTGTAAATTGTCACAAACAGTAACGGTTACGATACGAAAAAAAAGTTAACAAGGTGATATTACCATTCATGCACATGTAATAGCCACCAAAAAAAAAAAAAAAAAAAAATCAAAACCAAACAAATTAAAACCAGCTTCTTGTTTTACCCTCCATTATTTAGTGTCTTCATACCTACAAGCCTCAGTCAGTAGTATTGATTGACTTTTCTTTTTTGTTGTATGGACAGTACTTACTTTGTGTGGTTTCCCTCCTTCTGTTACACCATAATCAAATAATCCCCCTCATCAAACCCATGTCAGAATGTAAAAATTTTAGAAATGTATCCAGGTTCTGATTAATGTATTATTTGTCTTGCTAGTATCTAAGACAACTAAGTACAGACTTCTCATTGGCAGGATTATAGAATATTTCAAGTTAGAAGGGACACATAAGCATCATGGAGTCAAAACATTCTGACACACAGTACCTTTAATGATGCAAAAATGAGCCTAAATGGCTTTTAAATTTAAACATGTTCCAACCGCTAAAAAAAAAAAAAAATCAAAGATTACTTTTACAGTAATCTCTAAAACTCCCATAGAATGTGTATCTTCCACCCTCCAAAACAAAGAGCAAATAGCAAGGTTGGCGACTAGTATGACTGACATACAAGAGATTAACTTTGTACTTGAAAGGAAAAGATTTTATTAAAATCTGCAAAACAGGGGTGTGAGGAAGGAAAATAGAAAAAACACACTTATTGCAAAGGTTTTCCTCAGATTAGAAGTTCTTATGGTAGAGTTCTGTCAGTTTTATGCGATCTTCCTATTTGATGGAAAGAGTTTGTGTTTAAGTGCATTACGTGGTTTAGGTTTTATTCTGTTAAGTTTCTGTTGTTAATAAAAGATTGAGCTATCATACAGAGGTGTCATGAGGCTTAGTCTCTGAGTGCCCATAAATCCTCAAAGATATGTTAGAAGCATACTTTACTTACTTCTTATCTATTTATTGAAGTTACTCACTTCTACAATTCTCATCTCATCTAAGTAATCAGTACTGAAACTGATATATTGACCTGCTGTATTGCTGTTGCTAATAGGCTTTCTCCATTACTGTATGGGAGGAGTAGCTAGCAAGCAAACAGGAATTTTGCCTTCGGCAAGTTGCCAGTAATTTTTAAGATTTTTTTCTAATTTACATTTGCAGGCTCTGAAGGGAAATTTTGATTTATATGTATATATTAAACACCCACTCAGTAAATACTTGTGGGACAGTGTCAAATGCCTTACACAAGTCCAAGTAGATTATATCAGTTGCTTTTCCCTTATTCATCAACACTGTAATGCTGTTGTAGAATGCCACCAAATTGGTCAGGCACGATTTGCCTCTAGTGAAGCCATGCTGGCTGTCACCAATCACCTCCTTGTTTTCCATATTTCTAGCATAGATTCCAGGAGGATCTGCTCCATGATCTTGCGAGGCACAGAGGTGAGACTGACTGGCCTGTAGTTCCCCAGGTCTTCCTTTTTCCCCTTTTTAAAAATGAGGGTTATGTTTTCCCTTTTCCAGTCAGTGGGAACGTCACCAGACTGCCACGACTTCTCAAATATAATGGCTAGTGGCTTAGGAATTTTATCCACCAGTCCCCTCAGGACCCACGGATACATCTCATAATGTTCCTCAGATGGTCCTGAACCTGCTCTTCTGGTACAGTGGGCAGTTCCTTGTTCTTCCAGTCCTTGCTTTTGCCTTCTGCAACTTGGGTGATTGGCTGGAGCCCTTATCAGTAAAGAATGAGGCAAAAAAGTCGCTTACCTTAGC
Source organism: Tetrax tetrax (assembly GCA_009806455.1). NCBI lineage: Eukaryota > Metazoa > Chordata > Aves > Otidiformes > Otididae > Tetrax > Tetrax tetrax. The sequence goes on from WHYT01014354.1 coordinate 24,850, forward strand.
CTTCTCCATGTCCAGGTAACCAGGTCACCTGTTTCCTTTTGGAGAGAGGACTCACATTTTCTCTAGTCTTTATTTTATCCCCAGTGTGTCTATAGAGGCTTTTCTTCTTGCCCTTGATGTCCCTGGCCAAATTGAATTCTATCAGGGCTTTAGTCTTCCTAACCTGATTCAGGTACTCAATGACTTTTTAGGTACTCAATGACTTTTTTGCCTCAGTCTTCACTGACAAGGGCTCTTGTCTCCTCGCCCAAGCTGTGGAAGGCACAGGCAGGGACTGCGAGGATGAAGAACCGCCCATGGTGCTCGAAGAGCAGGTTCGGGATCATCTAAGGAACTTGAAGGAGCACAAGTCCATGGGGCCCGACGAGATGCATCCGCGCGTCCTGAGGGAACTGGCGGATG
>WHYT01014354.1:34253-80438 GCA_009806455.1 Tetrax tetrax
ATAACGAGCAGTTTTCCAAAGACAAAGGATAGGAATATATTACTTGAAATGACTGTGACATGTCTGTCATTTAAGATCTTTAACAATAGGCTAAGCAAACTTCTGTCAACGGTTGTATACATTCCTCTTGCAAAGGAAGTGACTAAGGAATCTGTTCAGGTGCAGTAAAGTCCTAACATTTGTATGTTATTGAGCTTGTAGAAGCCTTTTATTTCATTCTGCATTTTTCTCAAAACCTTCCTTTCACCTGCAACTTTCATCCAGCTCTAGTTCTAAAGATTGCCTTCGATGACTGTATCCACTTTTCAGCTAACTGGTAACAAAATGTCCATCACATAAGGGAAGTGATTGTGCCCCTGTATTTGGCACTGGTAAGGTCACACCTCAAATACTGCATGTAGTTTTGGGCCCCTCAGTGCAAGAAGGACGTTGAGTTGCTGGAGCATGTCCAGAGAAGGGCAACAAAGCTGGTGAGGGGTCTGGAGAACAAGTCTTAATGAGGAGTGGCTGAGGGAACTGGGATTGTTTAGTCTGGAGAAGAGGAGGCTGAGAGGAGACCTTATTGCTCTCTACAGCTACCTGAAAAGGAGGTTGTAGGGAGGTGGGTGTTGGTCTCTGCTTCCAAGTAAGTAGTGATAACACAAGAGGAAATTACCTCAAGTTGCAGCAGGGTAAGTTTAGGTTGGATATTAGGAAACACTTCTTTACTGAAAGAGTGGCCAGGCACTGGAACAGGCTGCCCAAGGAAGTAGTGGAGTCACCATCCCTGGAGCTGTTCAAAGAACGTGTAGACGTGGCACATCAGGACACGATTTAGTATGCGTGGTGGTGTTAGCTTGATAGTTGGACTTGATGATCTTGGAGATCTTTTCCAGCCTTAAAGATTCTATGATTCTATGATTCTCTTGCTCCTATGAACTCACTGGAGATAATTCATTCTTGTAGCTAATGTAGCATCATCCTTCTGATGCACAAACTGGGGCATTTATGACAGGACCTTCCTTGTGAGGAAATACCTGGGGGACAGCTTTTCTGAGACTCTTCTCATAGCTTAAGAGGGCATTAACAAGGCCATGATGTGATTTATCTCAATCCTTCCACCTACTCAGTGACATGAAGGACTGTTACTTTGCTTGGAAACGATGAAAGTAAAAATGTTTTTCAACCTGACCTGGCTAGAAGAGTAAACATTTTCAGACTTGTTGGGCTGGACTTGGTAGGCAAGCAAGTTTCTCAGTACAGACATGTGCTGGATGAAAGATTACGTAAGAACAGACCTTCAGCTTGGCAAGAGGGAAGAAAGTGACAAATCACTTTAATAATCCTAGACTTTTCTTTCAGCATTGCAAATTGCTAAGAAATGTCATAAAATTAACACTGAAAAAAAAAAATTGTGTCTACTCTTCTCTTTTAAAAGCAATAAAAATATTAATATTCGGTATTTCAATTATTTTAGATCTAGAGTAGAGAAAAATCCCATTTTCACTGACCATAATGCCAATTATAAACAGTTTTTATTAATGTCTGTTTCAATGTAACTCTTATCTATGTGTTTTGCTAGTATGTATATTTGTTTGTATGTATATATGCCATGCTCCCTCCAGCTATCCTACATGATGGTCTACTTTTGTGCATAGTTTGAACACCAGTTTTTCAATATGCAGTGTTTCTGAAACCACATATTTAAATCTCTTCAGGGCTAGCTCAGTCTTTAACATAGTTCACTCAAAAAAAAAAAATTAGTATCACCTAGTATGTTTTTGTTTTTCACATGAGATGTTTAAAACTAAGTATGAGAAAAACCTTCCATCATTTTATGCAAAATAAAGATTTTGTAGTCTAATGTGTAAGTATAAATGTTTTTGCTGTTGCTCAATATGATGTCAGTTCTGGAAGTACCTGAAAAAAGAAAGAGAATAACCTAAGATTAATTCTGTAAAATTACTTCCCCTAAAATTATGGCTTCACACAATGACAGTCAAATACTTGGAGTAGGATCCAACTTATGGACTTGAAATAAGATAATGATGTGCACATGTAAAGTCAAGTATATTTGAAGTGTTTGTGGGGTTGGCACCTTCATTAAAGGCATCGCTTGAGTTTTCCAGCAGAGATGCTGAATTAATCTTAGAAAACAGTTACTGACATATTTCCAAATTAGTATTCTTGTTTGGATACTTTTACAAGTTGCTTTTACTATTCATTGTTCGTAAGCACTTGGGTGGCCCATGAAGCATTTACAAATCCTGGAAAATCCTTCAGTTTTTAGGATGAACAATCTCTGACATTGAGAAGCAGGGGTCCAACTTGTTCCCTCTGGGATCTAAACTGATTTTTGATCTAACCAGATCCTGCCTCTTTACTCAAGGAAAATTCCATTTGTGTCAGTGGAAGTTTTGCTTTCTGAGTGCAGCTAGACTTCACTAATCAAAATTAAATAATTGTCTTTTTTGTTTTGCTAGGACTAGACAAATACTCTTGCTCATGCTTACTGATGCATTGTGTGGTCCCATCAACTTCAGAAGGGTCATTTACTGACTTGAAGTTTGTGTTTGCCTTGAGCATGACAAACTAGGTTATATCCTTATATAGGAAGTAACTACTGTGCCTAGTCATCAGATCTTTTAATCTCAATTCAAAAGTTACAAATCGAACACAGAATTACATTGTTTTTAAAGGTAAACTAAGTGTGTCACTATCTCATATTTGTTCAGATGTCTTTTATATGACATCTTTCTCTCATTAAGTAGTTGCTAATTTGTTAGCACAGTTAATCCAACTGCTTCTCTCCAAGTTTCACTAATAGACTCTGCTGGGATCAGTTGTGGAGAGGCCTGCAGCACATTTGGACACTAGCCATTAAATTGACACTAAGAAATCGTACAGATTACTAAGAGTAGGATGAAAACTAGTATTACAATTACTACTACAGTGCATGTAGAAGAAAGGGTCAGCCCTGGAATCCTTAATCACACAAAACCACACTCAGATTTTATCTCACAGTGAGAGTCTATAGAATTGTGCTTTGTGGGAATTGTTCTTGAGAACTGATTCTACAAGAGAGACTATTTCTATGGTGTTCATGTAGCCTACACACTCATCTTTCAGTGTAGAAACAGGCTAATTTATTAACCTTGTACAGACCTGTTAAAAGCTATTTGGAATGCTGAATCAGTGCCCCAGTATAACAGAAATGTTGGCTACTATGCAACATTTACCTGTTTCAGATGTGTATCTCCTGTAATAGATAAATATTTTTTAGACACACCTAACAACTATTTTCTGACAGCACTGCAAACCAAATGTTGCTGTTTGGCTTATTTTCCTGCAAATCACAGAATACTCTATTTGTAAAACAATCTGTACTTCACACAATCACTGTTCTCAGTAGTATGGTAAATTAACTACTTGACTTCAAATGCATATTCAATGCATTTTAAAGATTTTTATACTTACACTGAAAAGTTCTCAATACTACTAACTGTCCACTGAAATGCCATATAGCAAAGGTGAAGGGGATAAATAAACAGGTTTTAGAACATTAAGCCATGAATAATTATATGTGCATAGTTCTTTTTTTTTCCCAGAACTATTAGTTGTGATTCTTATCAAGTTTGCAATGTAACTCACCCTTAAAAACATTGTTTGCTGCACAGATTTGCCAATTTACAGGAGCTGATAATCCAGTTGATTATGATATTCATTATGTTCTAGAAATTTAAAAATCATTTTAACATCTAAACTTGAAGGTGTTTTGGAGGTGTTCTAGTTCATTAAAATCGGGTGGCTGGGATGATAGTGAGGCTTAGTCTAGTCTTTTTGTTCTTATAATTCATCAAGCTACATTTTTCCTACTCACATAACAGTGCCCCGCCTTCACACTGACCAGCTCATTTCACTTCTAATCTGCACTATGTGCAGAACAATTTCATGCTTTCTACACATGAAATATCATGCTGAGTTACAATGTTTATTTATAGACTACGCTGGGATTCTTGAGGCTGAATGTACCGAACAGTCTGTAGGTGATTTCAAGAAAAAGGAAACCAAGGAGCAATGTTTAGTGCATATCTTTGTAAAATTATTATTAGAATAAGGTCACAAATTATTGCTTTTTTATTCATAAGCTTGCTAATCATTGTAATTTACTACTGTGCATTTACGTCCAAGTAGCTTCCCTGATAAAAAAAAAACACCCCACACAAACCAGTAAGTAATTAATATATGATATACTTCCGTCTAACTGGATTTGGATCAGTGGGCCTACACTACTGCAAATACATCTGTAGAAAGACTGAACTACAATAGATAGATCTGTTAATAGATTGATAAAGTGATTGTGTGGTGGACAAGACACACCAAAGTACTAAATAGTGTGGCATGCACTTCATATTAACACATTTCTGGCTTTCATCACCTTTGAAATAATGGGAACTCCCCACATACTTGCTCTTTTATTTAAAGTTATCCCATGTAAGGAATACCCTAAAATACAATGGAAGTTGTTCAGTGAAATATGTATATTCACACAAGTTGCATATATAAACTGGAATCAAAGGTGATGGGAGGACTATTGACTCTTCCTGACTTGGTACTACATTAAATCAAAGGATTAAACATTCTCTTCAGACATGACTTCAGGCTATTGCATCTGTGAATAGACAGATTGTGAGTGCTGAAAGCTTAACAACTCTGTTATAGCCATACACTTGACTCCACCCAGAAGTGCATCAAGCCAGGGAATTCAAACTTGTTCAGTTTATGGATAATCTCATTTAGGCAAATAAAGTCTGAGACAGACTTCTGTCAGTTCCTATTTTGGATCTAATTCAAAACATTGTTTTCTGGAGGCAAATATGATTTCTGCTTTGCTGGTTACTGATCATTAGAGCTATGTGAAGCTAGAAAATGTTATGACTTGAGGGATTTCAGGACCTACACTTACCATGTTTTCTAATCATATCTCCTTGCAGTGCATGTTTTTTGCCTTAAATTTGAGATTTTTTATTTTTCAGTCTTGGGTTAGGGTGAGAAGATTAAATGTAAGAAAAATAAAGTATTAATGTTTCCCCAACTTTCCCAACAGTCAGCAATCTTAACATGCTGCACAACGCTAAGAATGCAGAGATTAGCAATCATTTAAGACTGAAATAAGCCTTTTTAAACTAAGAAATTATGTTCCAAATGCTTATCCTTCTTTAGGTATGTTGTCCAAGACAACCTGCTTAGTATAAAAATCTTTTTAGTATTTCTGGGATAAAACCTTGATCACTTGAAAATCAGCAATAACTTATTTTCTTAATTTCTCTGAAGGGAAAAAAGTTTTCCTATAATATTGATGTAAGACTGGATAATATGTATTAGGGTTACTTTATATAATAGAAGGTACATAAACCTCACAATAGTGGGATGAACTACTCATCCCACAGCAAGTCAGAGTCATGCAGTCATGGTTCATCCCCTGTAATCTTCTTAATCTGCACTTGGAAGGGTATGGAGACATTTTCTGACTGTGCTATGCAAGTAGTAAATCTGTCACATTGTTGACTGGTGGAATGCAAGAAGATATGAGTAGTGAGTAGTAAGTAAACAATAAAAGCAATCAGAATAGTGCCTTTCATCATGAAAGATCTCAAATTATTTCAGACACAGAAGAAAATTTACAAAATAATTGTGTTATAACAAAGAAAGACAAATGTTGTCATTAGAACAGTCTCATAAAATACATATGTTACTGTAACCAATATGCATGCAGAAATTTTAGTAGTTTTGTTAATGCTTATACTAGTTTACAACAATACAATATTTAATGGATGGATGATCTGCATCTTCCCCTCTGCCTTTTGTCTTTCTGTGACCTTAGGAAAAAGAGCAAAAAGGTATGCAGAAATTTTGAACTTTCTGTCAAACCACATGACACATGACTAGAAAAACTAAGACAGTTAAGAAGGTGAGTAGCAACATGAATTCACTGACAGAAGGAGAGGAGGATCTGCCTGATTACTCTTGGGTTTATTTGGAGGAAGATGAGCAGAAGGAAAGTATCTATGTTATGTGGAAAATGACAGAATGGCTCTTAGCTCTCCCTTTTCTTACACACACCAGAAGGCCTGACCTCTGTCCAAATAGGGGCTTGATCTTAGAAGCTTGAATATAAGTGCTCTCCATTTCTTGCAGAAGATACGACCTCCATTAACCATTAACAGAATTAAATCTGGCCAGGGACGTCAAGGGCAAGAAAAGCTTCTTCAGGTACATTTGGGATAAAAGAAAGACCAACAAGAATGTGGCCTCTCTCAGGGTGGAAACAGGAGACCTGGTTAACCGGGACATGGAGAAGGCTGAGGTACTCAATTAATTTTTTGCCTCAGTCTTCACCAGCAAGGGCTCTAGCCACATCGCCCAAGTCACAGAAGGCAAAAGCAGGGACTGGGAGAATGAAGAATTGCCCATTGTAGGAGAAAAGCAGCTTTGGGACCATCTAAGGAGCCTGAAGGTGCACAAGTCCATGGGACCTGATGAGATGCATCCACAAGTCCTGAGTGAACTGGTGGATGAAGTTGCCAAGCCACTCTCCATCATATTTGAGAAGCCATGGCAGGCTGGTGGGGTGGAAAAGGGGAGACGTATCCCCCATTTTTAAAAAGGGAAAAAAGGAAGACCCAAGGAACTACAGACCGATCAGTCTCAACTCATTGCCTGGCAAGGTCATGGAGCAGATTCTCCTGTAAACCATGCTGAGGCACATGGAATGCAAGGACATGACTGCTGACAGCCAACACGGCTTCACTAAGGGCAAATCATGCTTGACCAATTTGATGGCCTTCTATGACAGGGTTACACCATGCTGGTATCTGGGGGGACCTGTAAGCATGGGATGCCTGTGGAACAAGTATCCACAAACAAATATATCACTGTGCATATTTGCTAGTGATCACCAAGCTGAACCAGTCATGAGTGGGGGACCTGTGGGGCAAGTACGAGGACCAGGATCCAGGCAGGGATCTGCAAATGTATGTGTTCTTGCCTGTGTCTGCCAGCCAAAGAGGAGAAAAAGAATGTGAATGTCTGTGCTTTTTTTGTGCTTTTTTTTTTAAACTGAGTCTTGTATGTAGATGCTGTTGAAGGCAATGCCTTGTCTGAAGCAGTCTGTGTGAGCAGCCATGCCAGTGTCCTGTGTAAGTCTTCAGGATAAATGCTCAAGTTTGCTTGCAAATGGTAAAGCAGCAGGTACATTCATCAGCTTGGGGAAGAGACCTTCAGGTGTCTAGGCTAGACTCCAGTAGTCAGGCAGGAGGAATCCACAGATCACCCAACTGCTGAGGGCAGCAGACACCTTAACTTCCCTTACCATATAGTAGTCTTTATATGATGCACATGACTCATTTTAATACATATTAATGCAATCTCCATGTGACAAACAGCTGCAGATCTGTAATTACAATTACTACTGTAATTGTAGTCACTGACTGGATAGTAAGTGAGGGTCTTCTGGGTTCATCTAACAGTCGACAAGTAGAGCTATTTGGGAAACTACATAATTTCTGAATTTTGGCACTTTTTTCAGGTGTTTATGACAGTGAAAGATTAGAAAAAGCTTACAATGGAAAGTAATTTGGTTAGTAATTATCAAAAATAATGATAACACAAACAACTTTGCTACCCTAGTTAAGGAAGCAATAAGAGCAACCTCAGAGTAGCAATGTTGGAAAAGCAGACTCAATACAGCAAACAACTGAAGAATATAATATAAGGGTTAGGGGAATTATGAGTGACATCTGTCAGGCCTCTGAGCATACTGATAAGCCTTTATGGTCCATATCAGCCTCATCTTGGGCCTCCATCCACATCCCTGGTCCCAAGAGCTCTATTTAAGCTCAACCTGAGGCCATCAATCCCTTTTTGGGCTACATTTGGAGGCTGGGAGGAGGACTGAGGCCAGGACTACTGGTCTTCAGCCCAAACATGGCCTTGTTTAGATATGATGCCTCTTGATTCAGATCTCAACCAGTGGATAGGGCTTCTGGCTTGACCTCAGTCCTGTCTTGTCACTATGGACCTGCCTGGTGATCAGTGGACCTGATCTTAAGCCTGATCTACGGATTGACTTCCTGGCTTGACCTAGGACATGCCTCATCACCATGATATTACCTTACAACCTACCCTCTTGGTTGGACCTAGCCACTAGCTCTTGTTCACCTCACTGATCCTGCTGGCAATGCTATTGTTTTAGTGGTGTCAGTAACAGGATCAGAAGCAATGCACACAATCTGAAATACAGGAGGTTCCCTCTGAACATAAGGAAAGAGATTTTTTTCCTGTGAGGGTGACCAAGCACTGGCACAGGTTGCCCAGGCAGGTTAAACATCCTTGGAGATGTTTACAAGTTGTCTGGACACAGTCCTGGGCAATTGGCTTCAGGAAGTCCTGCTTAAGCAAGAAGGTTGGACAAGATGACCTCCAGAGGTCCTTTCTCAACTTTTGAGAAAGAATTATAAGAAACCAGGGAATAACAACTCAGGCAGGTTCACTTTGATAAAAGATACAAGACCAAAATGTTAAATGAGCAACTTAATGTTATCTGAAAGAAATTATGAAACAAATCTGAGATTGTAAAGAGGAAATCAGGTGAAATCAATCTATATTTCAATATTTTTTTTTTTTTGAGATAGAATCATAGAATCATAGAATGGCTAGAGTTGGAAGGGACCTTCAAGTTCATCTAGTCCAACCCCCCTACAAGAAGCAGGGACATCCCTGACTACATCAGGTTGCTCAGAGCCTCTTCCAGCCTGGCCTTGAATGTTTCCAGGGATGAGGCATCCACCACCTCTCTGGGCAACCTGTTCCAATGCTCTACAACTCTCATTGTAAAAAATTTTTTTCTAATATCTAATCTAAACCTCCCTCCTTCTAATTTAAACCCATTACCCCTTGTCCTATCACAACAGACCCTACTGAACAGCCTGTCCCCATCTTTCCTGTAGGCCCCCTTGAGGTACTGGAAGACCACTATCAGGTCTCCCCGGAGCCTCCTCTTCTCCAGGCTGAACAGCCCCAACTCTCTCAGCCTGTCCTCATAGGAGAGGTGCTCCAGCCCTCTGATCATCTTCGTGGCCCTCCTCTGGACCCTCTCCAACTGGTCCATGTCCTTCTTATGTTGGGGACTCCAGAACCGGACACAGTACTCCAGGTGGGTTCTCACCAGGGCAGGGTAGAGGGGCAGAATCACCTCCCTCGACCTGCTGGCCACACTCCTCTTGATGCAGCCCAGAATGCGGTTGGCCTTCTGGGCCGCAAGGGCGCATTGCCAGCTCCTGTTGAACCTCTCATCCACCAGCACTCCCAAGTCCTTCTCCTCAGGGCTGCTGTCAATCCATTCTCTGCCCAGTCTGTCTTTGTGCCTGGGATTGCCATGACCCAGGTGCAGGACCTTGCACTTAGCCTGGCTGAACTTCATGAGGTTGGCACGGGCCCACCTCTCCAGCCTGTCCAGGTCCCTCTGGATGGTATCCCTCCCTTCCAGCGTGTCGACGGCACCACACAGCTTGGTGTCATCGGCAAACTTGCTGAGGGTGCACTCTATCCCACTGTCCATATCGCTGACAAAGATGTTGAACAGCCAACTACTTATCGACCGAGTGGTCCATCCATCGAACCCGTGCCTCTCTAGTTTAGAGAGAAGGATGTCATGCGGGACAGTGTCAAAAGCCTTGCACAAGTCCAGGTAGATGATATCCGTTGCCCATCCCTTTCCACCGATGCTGTCACCCCGTCATAGAAGGCCACCAAATTGGTCAGGCACAATCTGCCCTTGGTGAAGCCATGCTGGCTGTCACCAACCACCTCCTTGCTCTCCATGTGCCTTAGCATGGTTTCCAGGAGGATCTGCTCCATGACCTTGCCAGGCACAGAGGTGAGGCTGACCGGCCTGTAGTTGCCCGGGTCTTCCTTACTCCCCTTTTTAAAAATGGGGGTTATGTTCCCTCTCTTCCAGTCATCGGGGACCTCACCAGACCGCCACGATTTCTCAAATATGATGGCCAGTAGCTTGGCAACTTCATCCGCCAGTTCCCTCAGGACATGCGGATGGATCTCATCAGGTCCCATGGACTTCTATACCTTCCGGTTCCTTGGATGATCTCTTCGAGCACAGTGGGTGGTTCTTCATCTTCGCAGTCTCTGCCTGTGCCTTCCACAGCTTGGGTGGGGAGACAAGAGCCCTTATCAGTGAAGACTGAGGCAAAAAAATCTTTGAGTACCTCAGCCTTCTCCACATCCCAGGTAACCATGACACCCGTTACCTTCCGGAGGGGGCCAACATTCTCCTTGGATTTTCTTTTGTCCCCTATATACCTGTAAAAGCTTTTCTTGTTACTTTTTATATCCCTGGCCAGATTCGATTCCATCAGGGCTTTAGCCTTCCTCACCCGAGGCCTCCTGGCCTTTTGCCCGACTTCTTCTTCATCGGGATGCACCTCTGCTGAGCTTGGAGGAGGTGCTCCTTAAATACAGACCAACTTTCCTGGGCCCCTTCTTTCCTCCAGGGCTGCCTCCCATGGCACTTTCCCCATGTGGTTCCTGAAGAGACTGAAGTCCGCCTTCCTGAAATCTAGGGCAGAGAGCTTGCTGTGCAATTTCCTCGCCGCCCCATGGATCTTGAACTCCGCTGCATCATGGTCACTGCAGCCAAACCTGTCCATCAGTTTCACATCCCCCACCAGCCCCTCCCTGTTGGTGAGCACAAGGTCCAGCATGGCACCCCTCCTTGTCAGCTCCTCTATTGCCTGCAGGAGGAAGTTATCATCCACGCATTCCAGGAACCTCCTGGACTGCCTGTGCCCTGCCGTGTTGTCTCTCCAACAGATGTCGGGGTGGTTGAAGTCCCCCATGAGGACCAGGGCTTGTGACCGCTGTGAGGCTGCTCCTATCTGGCTATAGAGCGCCTCGTCCGCTCTGTCTTCCTGGCCAGGCGGCCTGTAACAGACCCCCACTGTAACATCCCCCGTCCATCCCTGTCCTCTGATCTCGAGCCATAAGCTCTCTGTCAGCTCCTCCCCTATCCCCAGGCGGAGCTCCACGCACTCCAGCTGGCTGCTGACATAGAGAGCGACGAGATTAACTAGCTTTGTGAATTAAAGATATATAGATGTGACATACTGCAACTTTAATAATACTCTGAGCTTTTACTTACCCATTCTAATTCATTAGACCTACCCAAAACTGGGCCAAAGACTGCACTACTTCTGCCCAGCAGTGGCTACCATAGGCTGTGTGATCTCTACAGTTGCTGCAATGTGGAGTGTGCCTTACTAAGTAACAGAACTACACAGTAAGCTAAATGCAAAGTTCAGATTGTTTGTCCAGAAGGTAAGTATGTGTTAATCAGTCAGCTGTAGCTGAGACACATGTGCTGCCCAACTATAGCATGTACTTCTTTATGAAATTGTCGATGACAGTCAGTAGCTATGCAGAAGTCTCCTACATCCACCTACAGTAATTGTATTGCTATGGATAATGGCCTAAATGTTACAGTAAGGATTCAGGAGGCAAAAAATAGTGTTTAGTAGGGAAGTATGAGAGAAGGAGAAATGTTGGCAGGGCACAATGGTGTATGGATAGATAATACCAGGTTATATAGTGGCTAACTGCAGCATCAAGTTGGAATAGCGGTTCAATATTGAAAGCTAGGTTCTTCAATGACCTATCTGCTCATTTGATTTGATAATGCATGCCATAAGCAAACTAGGGAAGCATAATCTATGTGTAATTGCAAAAAAATAAGCACACACTACTCTTTCTCTAAAAGAGAACTTAGCAACACTTTGTTATCAAGTGGGCAGGTCATTTTAACATGCAAGGTTCTGTCCTGAACTCAAATCTGTTCAATATTTTGTTAACAGTTTGAATGATGGACTCATGGTTATTTTTCAGTATTTTATAGATATGGTTATCATGCCTTGCTGACTAATTGGAAATAATTTAAAATTATTTTTAAAAAGTAAAGAAAATTTTAAATAATACTACTATATATATCTAGGAGAATTCAGATGTGCAAAGACACAAGGAGGAAAGACTGGCTGGACAAAAAAAATATTTGTGCTTATACTGGTTAAAAAACTATGAGTTAACAGCATAAGAACTTTCTAAAAGTCACATTTCATGTTGGATTGAATATTAGCAAAAAGAAAGTTAATTATTAGATAAAATAACTGTCAATGTTATTTCAGAGAATAGAATTCCTGAAATCTCTTAATATAAACTTGATAGAAAAAGGTGGCTTCCTGCTGATTTGTATACGTACAATAGGTGAAAACAATAAAATTCTGACTGTATGAACTGAATATCTCGTTCTCATAAATAAATACACTGTCATCTTAATACCTTTTTCTGGAATTGCATTTGATGGGAAATAAACATCTAATATGATGCCTGTAATGAGTGATTCCTGAATGCAAACATGACAATCACCCATTCACACAAAATTTTTTTTTGTGTGATCAGTTGCATGGTTGTATGAATTAATTGCAAGTATTTGAAAACTGAAAACAGAGGTACATCTATTAATTTGACTGAACCTTGTAGACTCAAATATTGTTGTCCCACATAGTCTAAGTTACTTTGTTACTTTGTTACAAATTGTAAATAGAAGGGCTAAGTTTATTAGATTTTTGAAAGAGTATCAATTGATCAGTAAAATTCAGTTGTGACTGCATCCATTGTAAGATCTTCAATGAATTTGTACCCAAAATTTAATCAAACATCACTGAAGACAAGGAATCAATATCTCAAGCATTCTGTTTCTCCTGATACATTTACTGTTGTCAATGTGTTCATGCTGCTCAGTTTCACTACGTGTTCAACCTTACACAGTCAGTGATCTTTTTATGTTGGGGCTTAATCAACATTATTTTTCTTAAGATTGAAAGAGACTAGGAGAGGATAAAGCCATGTTCTCGTTCTCAGATAAGAAATGGTGACTCCTTAACTCTGTAAGCTGACTGTTTGATAATCTGCACAAATACTCCAGCTTCTCATCTGAACCAATGAAAAAGTAGAAGCACTACTGTTAAGTGTAGTATTAATAGAATCGCCTGCTTTCTTTGATTTAAAAGACGACCTAACTGTAGTGATTCATACCCATCACAGATAACCTAGCACTAACCACCAGGTCTTCCAAATGCCAAGAGTATGTGCACTGAAAAGCCCTCCTTTAGGCAGATGAAAACTGAAGACCATTATTTTGATATGTCTATTTTGGCATTGATGGATGGAACTCTCTAACTTCGGTAATTTCACAGGATTTTTTTGTTTGTTTTTTTTTGCTTGTGAGGGAAGGGAAGGGAAGAAAAAAAGAAAGAGAATTATGAAATGCAAAAGTATAATTAAATTGCATTGCAAGACTGGACTACTGATCTTCAGGCATGGCACACCTTGCCCAGCTGGGCTGTAAAGAAGAAGCCAATTTAGAAGTTTTAAGCCAAACTTTTAGGAGTGTAAAAATACACATAAAAAGATCAAATATATTTCTTTTGTCCACTACTTTGTAAAATGAAAATTGTTTCCTACAGCTATGGGTTTATAGCCTTGCATTGAAGTAATATCTTCCACTGCTAAATTCTTCAGAGACATTCTCATCAGCAGTGGCTGAAAAGTATTTGTCACTTCATAAAAACAAAATAAACAGAAGGAGGCTGGACATCAGCAACTCTATTTTTTTTTTCCCATAAATATACAACGATAGCAAAGAAATATAAAATTGATAGCAAAGCTGTGTTTAGAAAAACGTTAAATGCAACACATTAGATTTACTACCTGAGAAATTAATTTATGTCACGCTACTTTCTGACTTTAAGAAGACTGATTTAACTAAATATATGTACAGAATACCACTTAAAAGACAGACAAGTAAAAAAAGAAGAAAAAGAATCAGACAGACTGTTTCAGTACAAGCACTCTAATTTTCCAGAAGTTTTATCTCATTCACAGTGTATTTTTTAATGCTGATATTAAATTAGGACACAATATCCAGACAATGGAAATGTGATAAATTTGCCTTCTGTAGCACCACGTCAGGCTAACTGAACACTGTTATAGTTCAGTCATACATGACATCACATCCCTCTGTTTGGTGTAACATTACTTTCTTGTGATATGGTGGGAAAAAGCAAATTTAATTTGAGAAAAAATACAATGTAGGCCTATGAGAAATTTCTTAAAGGTCATGTGAAACCATTTTGATGTAATTACAGTTCTGGACACTGGGAAGAATAATTTCTTTTTGTAAGCACTCCCAAGGCTCCATATAAATATTTTTATCATGATATTTTAATATATATAGTGCAAGAAGAAAATTAGAAGTATAATTTGGATAGTTCAATGTCTATGAGTAAAAGTGTAGCTAGAGTGTAACATTTGCCATAGTTGCTATAGGAATCCAATAACTAATTGCAACAGAGTTTGAAAAGCAACAATGATGTGATATCTAAATAAGTCTTATGGAACAGCTGGGACAGTTTCTTTTCATCCTAGCCTCCCACATCCCACTTTCACAACCTGTTCAGCTTGGCTAGTGGATTCAAATGTGAATTCTCTGTTTGGATTTGATCTTGGTTTTGATATCTTTAGGTGCTGCATAATCCAGTCTAACATATTAATGCATGTCCAAGTTGGATTTTGATTCTGGAGTTTTATGCTAAGTTATTGTTAAATTTAAAATTTACTCTTTCGTTTCCAGTCTCTCAGATTCCTTTCTAAACAAGCAAATGACCTTATGATCTTCCTGGTTGTCAGGTTCCTTTATATCTGGAGTCATTTGCAGACTTTAAGCATCCTTACCCCATGCCATATTTGATAAAGAGGGCTGGAACATTAGTTCTTACACACTGCTAGAAAGGCAACATGTAGTTCTTGCCCATCAAGCATTTGGCTGTGTCTGTGGGATGTGCATTACCAGTATTTTGTTGAAAGAATCACTAAATACATGCTATACAATGATAAAATTTTGACCTAGCAAATCTGTAAATACAGTAGTGTCCATACGGTCATATGGAGCAAGAGAACCCAGTGTGGTTCCAAGTGGTAATAAGGAGTGATGATTGTACATAGCAGAAAGTAGTTTTATTCAGTAGAATCTCTCTGGGAAAACAGAATTATTATCAACATTTCACAAAGGGAAGCCATGGAAAAGAAATTAAATGGCTCAACAAATGTGTCTGAAAAAATCCGTGGCAAAAGTAAAAATTAAAGCTAGGTTTGTTGTGTCCTTGTCTAACTGTATACTGGTGAGTTCCTCCTTTATGATTCTCATCTCCATAAGATACTATCCTAGCCCTATGGAAGGCACTAAAAAAAGTGAAAGAGAGGAAAAGAAAGAGACATGTCTGGGAGAAGAGAAGGAATGTTCCTTGCGGTGTATTTTGGGAAAGGAGTCCAAGAAGGACAAATATAAACAGTCTTTAAAAAAAACAGGCTGCCTGCTTTTCTTGCTTTGTTCTGATTCCTCCCACTCATCAGTGAAATGAAAATATACAAAAAATTCTAGGAAAGTGATTTCAAGGAAGAAAGAACTAGTTGGCAACTTCTGTATATAGGTCTTTTTATTTATTTCAGTTTTTCCGTTTTCTGGTCCATGCTTCTCCCCCATCAAACAGGTTTGTTTTCCCCATGCAGTCTGCTTTTAGTATATTAAAATTAATATTCTAAGCCAGACTGTTTAAGGACTTGACTATGTTTAAAGTTTGCCTACAGTTTAGTTGGCGTCTGCGTAGATAATTTCTATCTAAACCAGGCTTAATATTGGGATACATGGTAGAAGACAACCGTTTTAACATCAGCCTGGTAGAGTGCTGCTTGCCAGCAGAGCGTCTGTAGGATCTGAGGACTGTGATCACTGCACCCTGAAGCAAACAGCCACTTGTTGAAGATGTCTGGCCCTACTGCTAGAATCTACTGCTGTCCTCGCAGAGCTGGCAGGAGTTGATGTTCACTTCCTCCTCTCTCTTCCCCAAGTCAGACACTACTCTTCAGCACCCAATTGCCCTGGCAGCTTGTTTGAATGCAGCAGAATATGAAAGGGTGCAGCCAAAGTGCATCACAGATTCTCCTCTACTGCTCTTTTACCTTGGATGTGACCAATAGCAGAGGTTCAGACAGGCAGCCTGGGGAGCTGGTACCTTCAACTGTTGCAATCGGACTCAATACAGCCCACCTACCAGAACCTTTGGCCCAGGTCAGTTATAAACTTAAAGAAAAAAAGGTAGACATTTGTTAACATTATACTTTTTTTTCTTTCATAAACCAAAATGCTAGTTTATAAATTGCAAAAAAAATTAAGGTGAATATGTGTAAAGAAATCCAAAATTCTGCATTCTATAAGATGCTATTATTACTTTTCAAAAAATAATCTAAAAAACACGACAGTTTAAATTGCTTAGTTTAAATTACCTAGGGATGAAGCTTAGAATACTTAATTAATTTAAATTACAAAAAAAAATATTCGAATGGTAACATTGGTTACCATTTTTTCTACTGTTTATCAAAATTAAATATCAAGTAAACTATAAGATGAGATTTAGGTCAAATAAGTTCTTCATACTTATCAAACTAATGGTAAGGAGAAAAATAATTCAAAAAACTACCAATAGAAAGCAGGAGTAAAGGAATATACTTAAAGCTTAAGTAATAATCTTTGATTGTTTGCTGGTTTCAGTTGTGAATAGAAGTGGTCATTTATTTCACTTGGATTCAGATAAGTGGTTTTCAAAATAAGGTCCACAGATCTTTCGTAATCTCAGATTACTTCTACCGGGGTTCAATGATAATCAAGAAAATAAACCATTAGTAGGCTTAAATTTGCCTTTTAGGAATCTGTACTCATAGGGGATTTGAAATCATGTGACTGGTTGACTAAGGACTGAAACTAAGTCTCTGGGTGTGGTGCTGGAGAATTATAGCATTGCTCCAAGAAAGCTGATGCAGAGGTATGAGAGAAATTTTGGAGTTGCACTTAAGATTTGAGGGCAAACTAATAGCTGATGTTTGATGACTTTTTATGTTGAAATTGTGATAGTGTTACAGAATTTGAAGATAGTACTGCAATTTGTATTGCCAAAAGAAGACTGATCTTGATTTTCCTCTGACTTGCACTTCCGTTACATTACCACTCTAATTCCACAAAGTACCACATTTACTTCTGGTTTACACGACTGTAGGTGAGGTAGAAACTTTGCTCTCTCAGTGAAATTAATTCTGGCTACGTAGTTCTAATAAGATTTAGTTGTTTATATTGTATCCTATGTTAGTTTGACTGGTGACTTTTATCTGGGAGAAAGAAGTGTTGTCCAACTTGATAGTAGATATCACCAATGGAGACTCCACATCTGCTCCAGGAAATCCAGTTTCACCATATTTTCTGCTAGGCACTTTGCCTATACACCAGGTATGAAAAATAGATTATTGCTTCACTTTTGCAAAAGCATGTTATCACTTCCTCTGTCATATTCCACTTTCTTCAATTAACCAGCCACAATTCTGTACATCTTTCCTTGTAACTAATCTTCTTAAACTAACAATTTCTGCTACTTTCTTCTGAACTCTCTCCATCTTTCTTAAAAATCTGGTGGTCTTCTCATCAATCCTCCAGGTTGAACAGAAGGGGCCGGAAAGGGCCGGACGAATCTGGGAAGTCAACACGTAGCTTAAGGAATGGTGCCACAGCCAGGTCTTTGGCTACTTAGACCATAGGACTTGCTTGGAGAAGCCTGGTCTTCTAGGAGCAGACAGGGTACACTTAACTGAGAAGGGGAAGAGGGTTCTTGCCAAAGGCTTGCCATGCTCTTAAGGAGGGCCTTAAACTAGTGTTGCCAGGGGAGGGGGAGCACGGTCCAGCCCACCAGTGCCAGCACCAAGTGCCCAGAAGCCGGGGAAGGATCACAGGTAAGTGCAAGAGAACCTAAACTATGGACAAAAAGAACTATTGCTCCAGCCAGCAGGTTGGCTTTGTTGGGGGCACAACTTAAGTGTCTATATACCAATGCACATAGCATGGGGAACAAACAGAAAGAGCTGGAGATGCGTGCACACATGCAGGGCTATGACCTTGTTGGTATCATGGAGACGTGATGGGACAATTCCTATGACTGGAGCGTTGGGATGGAGTGGTATAGGCTTTTTAGGAAGGACAGGCAGGGGAGACAAGGAGGGGGTGTTACTCTCTATGTCAGCAGCTGGCTGGAGTGCATGGAGCTCCACCTGGGGATGGAGGAGCTGACAGAGAGCTTATGGGTCAGGATTAGGGGAAGGGCAGGAACAGGGGACATTACAGTGGGGGTGTGCTACAGGCCACCTAGCCAGGAGGACAGAGCGGACAAGGCCCTCTACAGGCAGATGGGAGCAGCCTCGTGGTCACAAGGCCTGGTCCTCATGGGGGACTTCAAACACCCTGACATCTGTTGGAGAAACAACACAGTAGGGGACAGGCAGTTCAGGAGGTTCCTGGAATGGATGGATGACAACTTCCTCCTGCAGGCAATAGAGGAGCCAACGAGGAGGGGTTTCATGCTGAACCTTGTTCTCACCGACAGGGAAGGGCTGGTGGGGGATGTGAAACTGAAAGACAACCTTGGCTGCAGCAGCCATGACACAGTGGAGTACAAGATCCTTAGGGCAGCAAGGAAGCTGTGCAGCAAGCTCTCTGCCCTGGACTTCAGGAGGGCAGACTTTGGCATCCTCAGGGATCTGATGGGCAAAGTACCATGAGAGGCAGCCCTGGAGGGACGAGGGGGCCCAGGAAAGTTGGTTGATATTCAGGGATCACCTCCTCCAAGCTCAGGAGCAATGCATCCCAACAAAGAGGAAGTCGGTCAAAACGGCCAGGAGGCGAGCGTGGATGACCAAGGAGCTCCTGGACCAATTGAAAGTAAAGAAAGAAGCCTATAGAGGATGGAAGCAAGGACAGGTAACCTGGGAGCATTACAGGGAGGTTGTGCAAGTGACCAGAGATCAGGTGAGGTAGGCTAAAGACCCGACAGAATCGAATCTAGCCAGGGAAGTAAAAAAAAAACCAAGAAAGGCTTCTATAGGTATGTCGGGGACAAAAGAAGGTCCATGAAAAATGCAGACCCCCTCTGGAAGGAAATGGGTGACCTGGTTACCCGGGACATGGAAAAGGCTGAGATGCTTAATGTTTTTTTTTGCCTTAGTCTTCACCGATAAAGGTTCTTGTCATGCCACCCAAGTTGTAGAAGGCACAATCAGGGACTCGGAGAATGAAGAACCGCCCACTGTAGCAGAAAAACAGGTTCGGGACCATCTGAGGAACCTGAAGGTGCACAAGTCCATGGGACCTGATGAGATCCATCCGCACGTCCTCAGGGAACTGGCGGATGAAGTTGCCAAGCTACTGGCCATCATATTTGAGAAATCATGGTGGTCTGGTGAGGTCCCCGATGACTGGAAGAGAGGGAACATAATCTCCATTTTTAAAAAGGGGACAAGGAAGACCAGGGAACTACAGGCCGGTCAGCCTCACCTCTGTGCCTGTTAAGGTCATGGAGCAGACTCTCCTGGAAGCCATGCTAAGGCACATGGAGAGCAAGGAGGTGACTGGTGACAGCCAACATGGCTTCACCAAGGGCAGATCGTGCCTGACCAATTTGGTAGCCTTCTATGATGAGGTTACAGCATCAGTGGAAAAGGGACGAGGAATGGACATCATCTCCCTGGTCTTGTGCAAGGCATTTTACACTCTCCCACATGACATCCTTCTCTCTAAACTAGAGATATGGCTTTGATGGACAGACTACTTCTTAATGATATTACTGATGCATTATCCTGATTTAAATTGGTTATTGCTCCAGAGAAAATTCAAAAGGTATGTCTTTAGCAATATCTCAGCTGGTGAATTATGGAAAGAACAATTGCACCGCAAAGGTTAAAAATTCATCAAACAATTTGCAGAAATTGCTGGGAACTATCAACTGGATATGCCTGGTATTAGACCTTTCTACAGAGATGCTCTCACCTCTATTTCAAATGTTTAAGGGGGATCTGGATTTAACCTCTTCTAGGAGATTAACTCCAGAAGCACAAACAGCATTACAAACAGTTTTGCAACAAATCCAGGTTACCCAAGATGACCGATGTGACCCCAATTTGCCCTTTAATGTATATGTATTTGCAGGAAGGATGCAGCCTAAAGCATTAATAGGCCAGCAAGTGGAACAACACTTCCTGTGAATAGAATGGTCTTTTTATCCCATGCAGGCAAAAAGACATTGACTACCTGGGAAGAGCAATTAGCACAACTGGTGGTTAAAAGTAGGACTTGGCTTCGCCAATTAACAGGGCAAGATGTACAAGAGCTGCACTTGCCACTTACAACGGAACAGTTGAATTGGCTATGGCAGCTTAGTGAACATTTTAACTATGCCATGGCAGGATTCACAGGACAAATACGTATTCATTGGCCTAAGCAACATATGTTGCAATTTTTAGAACTAACGTTGTACCCAGCAACTCATCAAAGTTATACTCCCATAAAAAACGCCTTGACAGTATTTACTGATGGATCAGGAAAAACACACAAATCCGTAATTGTTTGGAAGCAGGATGGTGAGTGGCATCATGATGTACAATTTGTAGAAGGTTCAACTGAAATTGTAGAACTTGCAGTGGTAGTACGAGCTTTGTATAAGTGGAAAGATTAATCCCTCAATATTGTCTCCGATTCTGCCTATGTGGTCAATGTAGTACCATGCGTGGAATGGGCAATGTTAAGGGAAATTGATAATCCTTTGTTGTACAACCAGTTTCAACAGCTATTATTGGCATTACAAGTGCAGGATCATCCTTACTTTATTGTACATCTGAGAGCTCACACTTTGCTTCCAGGACCTGTCACAGAAGGTAACGCGAGAGCAGATGCTCTCACTAATGTGGCCCTCGTTCCAAACACACTCATGCAGGCCAAGCTGTCCCATGAGTTTTATCATCAAAACTCTGTGGCCCGTTAGTGACAATTTAAGTTGACAAGCTCAGCAATTGTGCGTTTCTGTAGCAGTTGCCAGAACACAATTGTGCCACCTTTATACGGGGTTAATCCACGTGGTTTGCGATCTCAAGAGTTATGGCAATCCGATATAACTCATGTTTCATCATTTGGCCAATTCAAATATGTACATGTAACTATGGACACCCATTCCAGCTTATTGTTTGCCTCTGCTCTTACAGGAGAACATGCTCAAGACATTTGCCAACACTGGACGTCAACATTTCCTTTCATGGGGGTTCCCACATGTATAAAAACAGGTAACGGGCTAGCATATGCTTCTCGTGCAGTCCAAACCTTCCTTGCTCTGAGCATGTTACTGGTATTCCGCGTAACCCCACTGGACAAGCCATCATTGAGCGTGCCCATGGAATGCTTAAAAATATGCTGTTAAAACAAGAAGGGGAAATAGAAGGGAAATATGCAAATGAGAAGTTAGCAAAAGCAATGTATGTACTCAATTTTCTAAATTGATGAAGTGACAATTCTTCCCCAGTACAGAAACATCTTGGATTATCTACTGCACATGAGGTCATCCGAGGGCAAGCTGCAGTGATGGTTAAGAATCTGGAAACAGGTAATTGGAAAGGACTATTCTCTCTTATAATGTGGGGGAAAGGATATGCTTGTGTCTCTACAGGAGCAGTAAACAAGTGGATCCCTGCACGATGGGTACAACCAGTGCTCCAAGCTGCCTTGAATTTATCGGAGATTAACAAGATGTATGGCAGCTCCATGGACTTCAGTTACGGAAGGAAGATGTATTTTTTTTAACTAATCAGGAGCTAATGTTATCAGAGGAGTAATGATCGTAACATATATACATTGCAATGATACAGTGTGGTGTAATCATGCAAGCATGAACATATCAAAATCCAGCAATACTCCAATGGACCTCTACTTTACAAAACAGGACCGCTGTTAGCTGGTGAGCACATACTTGACCGGCCTTGTTGCATGTGCTGGCCACGCATGAGGCAATGTCTAGTATTATTAAAACAAAGTTATGGTTATTAGGATTTTGATGGGTTTTGCTGCATGACTGGAATTGTTATGTTTGTAGAATTGATTATGTTACTCTTGGAAAGAATTGTTATTGGTCATGGCATGTATTCTCCCAGTAATTAGAGACTTGCCATGAGAAAAGCACTTAGGTTTTCTTCCCCTTCCTTTCAGCATCTTCCATAAATTTCTCTGCTTCCCTACAGCTTTGGAATTAGACAAGAGAAAACCAGACTCAGCCATTCCCTTCCCAAAGTGGAGGGAAGAAAGGGAAAAACTGCTAGAGTTCCTAAGGGAGCAGAAGTGACTGCTTACAGATGTAAGTGAACTGGAAGTCAAAAAAGTGCATAAATACGTGATGTTGAAGTTGAACTTGAGTACTGGGTTGATCTGAGAGTTGAAGGATGAAGTTACTTCCTGAGCTAAGGAATGGATAGCCAGAACACAGCTTTACAGTCAATTAGACTATTGCACTGCTAGATCTTCAGAAATATATTTTTGTATCCTTAAGATTTGAAAGACATGAAATTACATTTTTTGACAGTTTTGAAGTATCTCTGAAAAACAGACTGTTCTACCAATTTCAATGGAAATTTCAGTGGAGACATGTAATTAGAAAGTAAATGAAAAATTACTTCATCTTTTCTATTGTATTTCTAGTTTATTCTGAAGAACTACTTAGAATTTGGGAACAATACCAGTGAGTGTCTTCATATAAGTGTTTATTTCAGAGAAAGCAGTTGAATTGAAAAAACTGGAATAAAATTTTTTTTCATGTTTTGAGATTTTCTTTTTTTTTTTTTTTTGTGAATGTTATAAGGCTTTCTGGGTTTATTTCCTTTATGAATGCAAACACTGACATCACTGTGTGATGTGAACATTAACTTGGAACACTCCAAAATCTATACGGTTTCAGTTTAACAATCAAATAAATACACAAAATAGGCAAAGTTCCTAAAATTTCATTGCACTTGAGGTTTTTTTTAACCCAAACAAAATGTTCATAATGCTTCACATGTTGTAATTATTAATTATTGTGTGTATCACAGTCTGGACAATTGAATACGTACAGTAAGAGACCTGAATTAAGAATAAAAATTTGCACTTAATAAGGCTTGTATTCATCTGTCTAACATCACATATCTTTAGAACTCTTGCTGTCAACTGCTCTAGTCGACAGAAGGGAAGTTATCACCATCCATCTCAGAAATTAAGCTGCTTTTGAAAGTGCCCATTTCTTTTTTCGTACTGACTATGAAAGAATTTTAGGATAATAAGCATCATAACTTATCTCAGTTGAAGTCTTAGATTCAAATGAATCTGGACATCAGAATTTTACTTCTCAGTGAACTATTCTTATAGTGCTGATATAACAGGTGGTGAACTAGTCTACTAACAAAAAAAATCAAATTTTGGAGTGCCTTGTTTCTGTGTAATTTAAATTGACAAGACAGATGGTATTTGGAACAGTATTGACACATGATGTCATTCAGCAGAATCTATTCCAAATTCACTTGGGATGTTAATCTTAAATTAACATTCATATAGATACAGGGTGTAACTTCATTAAATTACTCGTGTATACAGATGTGGTCTAAACCATTCCACATCTTATCGAATCACGCAACAGTTTAGATTGGAAAAGTCCTTTAAGATCATCAAGTCCAACTGTTAACCCAGCACTGCCAAGTCCACCACTAAATCATGTCCCTAAGCACCACATCTACACATCTTTTAAACACCTCCAGTGATGGTGACTCAATCACTTTCCTGAGCGATCTGTTCCAGTGCTTGATAATGCTTTCAGTGAAGAAATTTTTCCTAATATCCAACATAAACCTCCCCTGGCACAAGTTGAGACCGTTTCCTCTCGTCCTATCACTTGTTACTTGGGACATGAGACTGATGCCCACCTCACTACAACCTCCTTTCAGGTAGTTGTAGAGGCTGGTAAGTTCTTCCCTCAACCTCCTTTTCTCTAGAATAAACAAACCCAGTTCCCTCAGCTGCTCCTCATAAGACTTGTGCTCTAGACCCTTCACCATCTTTGTTGCTCTTGTTTGGATGCACTCCAGCACCTTAATGTCTTTCTTGTAGTGCAGGGCCCCAAACTGAACACAGTATTCACAATGTGGCCTCACCAGTGCAGAGTACAGGGAGACAATCACTTTCCTAGTCCTGCTGGTCACACTATTTCTGATACCAGCCAGGATGTTGTTTGCCTTCTTGGCCACCTGGGCACACTGCCGACTCATATTATTCATCCTGCTGTTGAGCAGCACCCCCAGGTCTTTTTCCATTGGGCAACTCTCCTACCACTCTTCCCCAAGCCTGTAGTATTGCATGGTAATCTGCTTCATAACCTTCCTCAGCACTGAGGTCAGACTGACAGGCCTGTAGTTCTCCAAATTCTCCTTTCAAGCCTTCTTGTAGATGGATGTCACATTTGGTAACTTCCTGTCAACTGAGACCTCCTCGGTTAGCCAAGACTGCTGATAAATGGTGGAAAGTGGCTTGGTAAGCACTTCCGCCAGCTCCCTCAGTACCCTTGGGTGCATTTCATCTGGTCCCATAGACTTGTGTGTGTCTAAGTAGTGTATCAGGTCACTAACCATTTCCCCTTGGATTATGGGGGCTTCATTCTTCTCCCCGTCCTTGTCTTCCAGGTCAGGGGGCTGGGTATTCAGAGAACAAATGGTCTTACTGTTAAAGACTGAAGAAAAGAGGTCATTAAGTATCTCAGCCTTTTCCTCATCCTTTTTTTGCTGTTTCACCTTGCATTTGATAAATAATGGAGATTATTCTTAGCCCTCCTTCTATTCCTAGGGTATTTATAGAAACATTTTTTTTAATTGTCTTTTATGGCAGTAGCCAGAGGAAGTTCTGGTTGGGCTTTGGCCCTGCAAAACCTCACAACATCCTTGTAGTTCTCCTGACTTGCCTGCCCCTTCTTCCAAGGTTCATAAACTCGACTTCTTTTTCTGAGTTCTAGCCAAAGCTATTTGTTCAGTCAAGTCAGTCTTCTTCCCCACTGGTTTGTTTTTCATGTTACCCATTTTCTGGCCAAATTACAGTCAATTTTCAAATGATTATATTTCACACGATATTTGTTGAAAAAAGAAGGGATAATTGTATCATTTGATTCCAATTGGATTTCTAATTTGAGAATACTACGATATTAATTAGGATAAAAGTGGAACTACTTCAATATCATAGTTTTGAGCATTAATTAAGGATATAAGACAGTAATTTAGAGACAGTTGAATTTCTATTGTTTGTATATTTTAATAGCGTTTTCCATGATGTAGTATTTCTTGAAAATGTTAATGAATAAAGTGACTGATGATTATTAAGAACCCATTGGCTCAGTGAGTAGTACCTTAATACAGATGATTAATTTCATTTAAAATAATCTGTATGCTTTACAGACTAATAAACAATGAGTAAGGTCAGTATCAGTACAAACGGGCTAAATATTTTGAATAATTTTACAGAAAAATAACATAGGATAAAGTTTTGTTCTGCAATTATTTCTCCCAGGAGTTAACGTTACTCACTATGGTAATTTCATTGAATTTTCTAGCTAAATTGCTTTAATAATTACTGGTGAAGAAACTGAATGCTCTCAAAAGTTTAAGTCAAAATAGCAGGAGCTACAAGAAGAAGTAAAACATGAAGACTACCAAGGAAGCGAGGTGGGATTACTCAGTGCCAGACTTCCAGATACAAAAAGGAACTGAAACACGAATTTTAGTAGGAATATCTCTTGATAATGCCTTGTTCACATGGAAGTCAAGACAACATTTTCCAGTTTTCACAGTTTTCAAAACAGAGTTAAAACACTTGAAACAAACCTTATCTTCCATTGCCTCAGTAATTTCCATCCCTCTCCTTTCCTTGCTACATTTTTGGACCTAAATAGGCAGTAAGTGAAAGTGGATAGAAAAGCTTCATGGTATTGAATCCACGTCCTGGCAATCACTTCAGAGAGACTGTTCCTACTTTTTCCTAAGGACTTACTACTTCAAAATACTATGCAAGTGTTTGAAATTTTCTGCTTTTAAAAGCCACTGAGTAAACCTGCTAGCAGTTTGTAAATCTTCCTTTTTAAGTTAGGCTTACTGCTCACCCTGAACTCTAACCTGATATCACTGAGATATCACCTGCTGCTTGAATCGGCCTAACGCTTGAAAGGATGAAAAGTTTGGAGGCAAATTTCAGATTTTTAATCACAGAATTGGAGCTGAATCAAGCAAATGAAGGTGAGTAGAACTTGTTAAAACCATCAACTTATTTCAGAAATTTTCTGTAGGACAGATTCTTCCAAGTATGGCCTTGCTAAGCATTTCTCAGCAGAAATCAGGATACCAGAATTCCTCTAGAATGTTAATTCTGCATACAACTATTAATAAAAACTGAATAGGAGCAGAATGCAATTATGCAGTTCAGATTGCTTATTTCATGATTGCTTATTCCATAGTCCCATAATATGTAGACACTGAAAGTTATGCTTCTAACTATGAATTCCTTTGTCTTATTTAGGAATCCTTCTGGAAGCAGAAAGTTGTAAACCTCACTATTTCCCAAACAAAAGTGGCTGTATTTCACCTGAACTTAATTCATAGCCTACGAGTTCTAGGAGGGTTTTTGTACTACATTCCTGCTCTTTCATTGATTATGCCTTGTGCAGGTTGCAGAACCTTCTGACAGACTACACACAAACTGATGTAACACAAATCATACGGACTAACCAGTAGAGGTTTCTCTCTTCTTACAAAGCTAGGTAGAGAGGGAGGGAAAAAAAAAAAAAAAAAAGATTTTTCAGTGCTCTAATGTGCAGAAGAAGGGAATTTCCTAGTGTTAAGTGTAGTGAAGAGTAAAACCTCAGCAACACTCTTGAAGCATTTTGTCTTTGGCAAGAGTAATGTCAGAAAAATATGATGCGCTTTTCACCTTACGTGCCTTGGTTTGCTGAAAATTGCTCTGAAATTTCGCTCCGAAAATGATCACTGGAGGAGTACATCCTTGGCATAAAAGAGAATGATCATTTGAAACAAAGTATCCAGGTGCACCAAAGCTGTTTAGTCTCAGAACTAGGGTTTTCCATTATGGCCACAGGCAAAAGGCACAGTTAGATTGCATCCAGAAAGCCGGACAGGATGCATGACTAGACAGCTAAAACCTCCTTCTGGTTGGAAGTTTTTACAGGCCTTCTGTAGGCCTTCCAGCCCAGTGAACATCCTGAAGAAAGGAAGAAAAGCTGTACAGGTGAACCTTGCAGAAATACCTTTTCAGCTAGGGGAGAAGTAGCTTTTCCCTTCCAGGGAACAAGTAAAAGGTCCCAGCTAAGGTTCCATGAAGAGCTGGAGTCACCCCTGCAGACCATAACAGCAAGTTGTCTGCTCCCTTACCTCTCTTGTAGCCTACCTGTAATGGAATTCTATCCATAGAATAGAAGAGTTTAGAGCTGCCTCTCCTAAAGGACTACTCAGATCTATTCTTGGCTATTCAGAGTTCAGATCTCCAAAGAATCTTCTAATTTTATTTACCCAGCTGCTCTGGGTCTAATTTCTGGCTGAGGAAATATTTTCTAGCTGTAGATTTAATGTTATGGTGAGATTCTTGAAACTTTTTGAATGCTCTGCACAAACAATATAGGATTGTGATTTTTTTTTTCCATGAATTGTACTTTAGGGGGTTGGTTTCAATTAATGATGGGATAATACCTTTTCTATTAAAACCTGATTTTGTATAGAGTAATTGCAGCAGATTAATGAAACTTGTTTAGTGAGCATGAAGTAATGGAAATTGCTATGGTGTTTTTGAGAGAAAGGCATCTTTTTTCAGAGGAAGAAAAGGAAGAGAAACACAAAAGCTCTCAAGACCAAACTATTTTGACAAAACAAAACCCACATTTTTCTGGCAATGTAGAAAAGTCAGAGGTGACAAATACAGTACTAAGAGGAGAGGGAAAAGTTTCAGAGAATCAGTGACATCCAGTTTTGAGAAAAGTGCAATAAAAGCTTTGAGATAAAGGGATTTGTGTCTGGATGTTGAGCTCCAGTTTGAAGTCTCTAACACTTAAGATTTGAGGTTTGAGCTCGAGTGTTGCCATTCTCTCAGTGTGGGCACTGAGAGGATCACCCTTGTTTACACAGAAAGCTATTTTTATGTAATCTGAAAGAACATGATATTCTGGAGATTTCTGTATCCTTAGTCAAATCTATCTGATTTTGGTCTAGCAGTTCAACATGTTAAGAAGAGCCTGACTTTGACACAGAAGGGAAAAATGAGTGATCACATTAAGGTATATTTCATTCATGAGTCAGACTAAAAGTAGGTGAGAAAGCTTTAACACCTGAATTGTGAGCTCATAGTATTTTACACCTTGTAGATAGATCTGAAAAGCCAGTGATACACAACAATAAAGGAAAAGTCAGAACTTCTTTAACGCTATATATTTCTTTAAGAGGGGAAAAATAGACAGCCTTTATAAACATTTTTTGAGGTACAAGTATGTACACACTGCCCCGGTACAATGGAATTTCTTAAGATTTACTATATCTCTTATCCCCAGTTTGGTGAGAAGAGTGCATGTACTATAAAGCAGATTGTGGTCTAATCATCACAGTGGAATGAGAGCCAGGCAGATACCTTGAAATTGAAGGAATTACTGGGAAAAACAGCATGGAGAGTGAAGGAAAGAGAAAATGTTTATGGCTATGGAATAGCAGCTCTTGGTTAAACTCTTCTGATAACTTCAGGACAGTGAATGTATTGTGATTAATTCAGTTTTATTTCATACATAAGGGAATGATCTACATGCATTTAACAGCACAAATTAACACAGATAGAATTGCTGAGTGTCAATCCTGGTTATAGTAACTATTAAGGAAATAATATCCTTTATAAAATTTTCCTGAAATTCTTCATTTCATTTTCATAACTCTGTTTAGAAAAATGGCAAGCCCAAGACATTCAGCATGAAAGTCCTACTCATGTAGGCATCTAAAGAAATAGCTAGCTTTTCAAAACTGCCAAGTAATCTAGCAAGTCCTCTTGAAATGAATGAATGCTGTTTAGCATGACATGTAAATACGTAATCTGAAAGTATATATAGCAGCACAACCTAGGGATAAATATTTGATTAGGATATTCTAGCACTTCGATTTTTCCTAGTATTCTGAAGACACTTTTCTAAGGATAGAAAAATATGTGCAAATTTAAAAAGAAAAAAAAACCCCATTCTTTAAAAATAACTTGTGAAAAGACTTGTAACTAGTAAAGGAGCTTGGTTAAAACCTTTTCTTAAGTTCAAGATGTTTATTTGCAGAACACTGCTGTATACACAAAAATACACAAAATGCAAATTAATTTATAATGCAATAAAGGATATTGTCACATATCTGTCTCATACCTGTCAGCCACAGTAACAAAAGACAAAGAACTTCAAAGGATAGTAGCTAAAAGTTGGAGTCAGATTCCTATTTGTAACATGTGAAGAATTATTTTTTGCATATAAAGTGTGTCAATCTCTAAAATTTTTACAGACATAAATTAGCATAGAGGAGCACAAACACATAGTCAGAAGACTAAAAAAACATTGAATTTCAGTTAGTCAAGAACATAAAGCAAAATTAAGATACTACAAAGTATATTTAAATAATTTAAAACAAACAAACAAACCAAAATGTTGCTATGGTACTGATATGAACATGTATTGATATGGACAACATAGAAACTGTAATACACATTTTCTTTTCACAAGAAAAGTTAATTTGAGCAGATAATTACTTTTAACAAGCAGATGTGAGTTGAAGCCAATGCATATTAAAGAATATTTAGTCAAGATAAATGTTCAAGTTTATTCCTGATTACTTAAAGAAGTAGACAAAGTAATCCTTGAAACTCTTAGTGATTGTGCTTCAGACTTGTGAAAGATGAAGAGCGGAGATGATAAGAGAGGGGCAAAGTAAATTTTTTTTTTTTTTTAAGGGAACATAAAGAATCTTAGGGATTGTATTTCAGACATTTCAGAATATTTCATATTCTGTTTAAAATTACTTTGATAGAACCGGCAGACTGAAAGGACATCTGAACTTGCATTTGTTCACGTTTTCTCTGTTGAATTCAAAATGGGGAGTAATTAGTTAGACAGTTAAAAAGGATGTCCATCTTGTTATCCAAGGGGCCATAAATTAAATATAGAAGAACAGTGTTGAAGATGTTGTTCTATTCTGGGCTTTATTAGCAGGAGTTTTTCAGTAATACAATGACAGAAATTGAGGCTTGTGTTCGTTTAATCTGGAAAATAGAGGTTGGAGGGGAGTAATGATGATTGTTTTTCCAGTATGTTCTCCATTGCCACAGAAAGAAAGAGGAGAAAATATTGGCTCAATTTACTGAAAAGTAGATTTTGACTTGTTACTAGGAAAACCTGTCTAACTACATTAGGACAGATAAACTGTGGAGCAGGCTAGGAGAGTGGAGCTGTGGAGTTTCGGAGAGTCTCTTGTTGGAGATTTTTAAGAGTAGGTTGTGTACCTTTTGGGAATATGCTGTTAAACTCTGACATGGTGCAGATATTCAGACTAGGTATTCCTTGAAATTCTCTCTAGATCCACGTTTCTGTGATCCTGTAATGCAGAATTACTGTATTCAAGACAATGACTCAGAAACTGCAGAGGACTAGCATTCGCAGGTGAAGTCATGAGGCTACTGACATTAAGATCATCTTATGGACATTACTGCTCAGGTCTTTAACAGGACTGATTGCCATATTCCCTCAATATGCTGAAAAAAATCCCCAGAAAGCAGTGCTTGACAGCATAATAGACCCTGCCACTCAAAGTAAGAATATACTTTGAGTATATATTTGAGCATATATGGAAATCCCGATCCCTGACTGCTGTAGAGAACAAGCACATACAATATGAAGTAGGAATTAAGAAGTCACAATTTACAGTGGTTAATGAAACTTTCATGATGAGTGCACTTCCTCTGAAGGTAAACATCCTTTCTTCTGGAAGTAGATGATAACTGAAGATCTATAATCTGAAAACTAACTTACTGGATGTTATATAAAGTAAGGCCTAATTTCTTTCATTAAATAATTTTACTTGGTGTTGACCCTGTGTAGTGTAATAATGTGTTTTATAACTCCATGTGTCATTCTCTAAAATTTACAAGTTTACAAGTACTAGCGCAAGTTTTTGTTTCAGTGTGTTGAATCCCCTAAAAGCCCCATCAAGACACACAGATGTTTTTTGATACAGTGGGAGTGAATAATTTAATGTTTACAGACTGATGTGATGGTAGAGTGAACAGGACAGAAATACTTTGGAAAGAAAAGCTGCCTGTCATTGCAGCATTTACCCAGACATACCCAGGAATATCATGTGATACATGATATCCCAAATAATTTTACATTTTGAGTAGTGAACTGAGTAATGTAATGTATTGAGTAATAATAACAGTGCTTTTCTTATGTACTATTCAAATTTGAATGTGTATGCATTCTATAAAGAAAAACACTGAACCCTTACTTTTTTTTGTAAAATACTTTCCTTCTTTATGCACAAAGCAAGTTTAGAATTGATGACATACTTTTAACAGGGAAATTAAACACCTTATATTGGCCTTTTTCTGCCTGCTCACTAAATACAGTCCCTAGTTCACTGTCTAGTTATTCTAGAATTTTTGGTTTGTTCAGTCTATCAGTATTTGGGAGGTTAAAAAAAGAAGAGTTTCCTGTTTTGTCAAGTTTCTACTTTACTTAGTGTCCTTTAATTACTTTTCCTAATCTTGCGTTTGGAGAAACATTTTATTTTTTTTTTTCTTGTGAAGGTACATCTTTTTAAAAGACTAATGCCATAACAGAATCAAGTTCCATTAGGTTTAATTCAAATGACAGCCAAAAGGTTCATACCATAGCTTTCACGTGCTCTGAAACTAACATTGCATTCAAAAAAAAAATTAGATATGTGTGGAAATGTGTTCCCTCAAGTTTAGTTCACTTAGTATTATCATTTGATCATGGATCTTAATCATTATCTTGGATATGGTGTCCAGAAACAGTTTGCTATGATTGTGTCCATGTTTCTAGAAGATAATTTCCACTGGCCTCCACACAGAACAATTGTGTAAACTAGTATTGATGATCTAAGTACAGACTGAAAAAATGCACAGAATGCTTGCTCTCTACAGTCCTTTTTTAAATGTAATTTGGATTGTTGGGAAATTTTTCAGAGATTTTCTTCAGGAGGAGAATAAGAGATTCTACCCCAAACAGAAAAGTTGGAGTTTTTCTAGAAAGCTTTTCATCAGGATGGCAAGCCAGCATATTATAGAGTCATGGCATTTTTATCAGCAGAGAATCAACCCCTAAGGTTGCAACTTAACCTAAAAGTAGAGATGACAGTGCTTTTTTCAAATTCAGCCAGACTGGTTTAAGCAATTTCTATCCTCTAACAGATGGATTGAATTCAATTGCTGAGGTAGAATAACTGGCCATATCAATACTCTTCAATTTCAGACAAAAGTTTTAAAAGGTTTAAGTGAGATTATAGCCTTAAATTAAAATACTTCCACCTTCTTTGAATATTGAATAATTTCATTTGTTTTCTCGGATCAGTTTGATCTTAATGGGTATTTGTTTACATTTCATGTTCTGTGCTGTGGTTGAGATTCAGCTTTTCTTTTTGCTTATATATTTTAGCAAAATTTTATTAAAATTCTTGCTTCAGAAATATTTTGCATTTACATAATGCATGATTTTAGGTAATTCTATACATTGATCCTTTTGAAGTTCATTTTTTTTTTTCCCTCTGTACAAAGTATGAAAACATGAATAGCATTGCCTAAATAGATCATGGTTTTTTTTTTTTAATGCTGTGGTGTGCTGACTGTTTGTAATGTAGTAATTTATTTAGAAAGCTTTTGGGAGGAGTATTTTGCCCAAGAGGCATTTTGCCCAAGAAATCTTTTATTTCTGCTGAAGCACAGTGAGATATCATTCTTTTACATTTTCTTCTTCATTACTATTCTAGTGAAAGTCTCTGAATAAAAGGAGTATCTTCAGAATAACATTATTCTCTCCGTATTGGTTTAAGGTAAAGATACAGCGCAGTTCTTGTGCATAGCTTCGTCAGCATAAGAAGTTTTGTCTTAGATGTAGCTTCATCTACAGCTGCTGTTTACTCCTTCTTTCCCTCTACTCCAGTCCCTTCTCAGCACTTGTAGTTTTTACATCCTCAGTTTTGTGCACAGGTTCATTATATGTTTCTATTGTGACATTGTTATGGTTTATCGTCTGATTCCAGAGAGGGACTGAATACTTTAGGAGAGAAAAAAAAAAACAACCAAAAACAAACCAACCTGATGGTAGTGATCTGTCTAGATGCCAAATACAGCTTATTGGATTTCGGAAGCTCTGTTACAATAGTCCGGAAGGTAGTGACTGCTGCATTTGCCTTTTGCTTAATTTAATGTCTAGCACTTAACAAGGAAACGGTAACTCTAAGAAAGAACTAGAGTGCTCAGAAGAGAAACCTAATTGCCAAGGTATCGGCAAGACTTTCTTCTTTTTGGCACAACTTCAATGAAAATAAACAGAGAAGCTCTGGAATATATTGAATAGTTGCTAGGACATTCTGCTGAGAGAAGAGAACATGAGTCTAGTTCCAAATACTGAAACAAAATATTCCCTTTGTCAAATGAAAATAAAATTTTCTCAAATACAATATAAAAGTCAGCCATGGAATATACAGGAGAATCCCTTTAAGTAAATTCAGAGGAACCTTTCTTTATTCTCCTGCTGGTTGGCATACTTAGTCTTCACTGGGAAGGACTATCATCTTGAGGTATCTCATTCTTCCCCTTCATTGTGGTAGAATTTTAAGTGTTTAACTCCTAGCCTTCCTTACCCAAAGATGCTGAGGACCTAGAAAAATCTTAATGGAACAGGGAGTTTTTCCTTAGGTAGTCCCATTGAGAATCAGATTTCCCTTGATTTCTTCAGAAATAGAGGAGAATGAAGATACATTTTTTTAGCAACAATTTCTCTGTCAATCTCCCATGTACTAAAATGGATTTTCCACAGATTAGAGAGATTAAAGCCGTCTCCTCCCCCAGGTCATTCTGCAGTTCAGCATGCACTCCATGTTTCACAATGGCAGGGAGAGCTGGCCATCTCTTCATCAACATGTGATTGCATACAGCAATGCATGTTTTCCCTAAAAGTCAATTGAGAACATCAGGAATCACACTAGGACAAGTCTGGAAGAAGTTAGTATTTTCAAAGATGGACTGAACTACAAAGCTATTTAGGGTAATGCACCCTAAAATCTGACGGTGGTGGCAGAAGAGATTGTCTGTTTACTAATATAGATGTTTATAATAGCTTCTCAAGAAATATCCAGAAATAAGCAGAGGCATTAGAGGACTAGAGGAAAATGAACATAAATTCATTGGTTAAGTAAGGTATTAGTGAAGAGACAAGAAACTGTAGACGAATAAATATGAGTAATAGACATGCTTCTAATGACATCAGTAAGTATCTAATGAAAAATAAATAATGTTAAAATAAATCAAAATAAATCCTGTTAGTGCAGTTGTCTGCAGCAATAGTTTCAGAGAAAAGAAAAAAAAAAAGGCATGTGAAATTCTGTTACAGCTGATCAGATATATGAACATTGATCTCAGGATCAGGGTCATCTTAGTAAGCCATAAAATAATAAATTTCCTGAGTAACATCCTTTCCTCACACCCTGTCTTCCAAATGTCATCATATTTCTGGCAGATAACACTGAACCTACTGTGATCTCTCCATCTCAGCGGGAGTTAGACACACGTGCATGCTGGACAATAAGACCTTATTTTGCATACCAGCTTTCTTAGATAATATTTCAAAAAATGCATTGCAAAATTAAACTAAATACTGGTAGAGTCATTCGGAGATTAAGGCATAGTTTCACCGGGTATCTTAACTAATAAGTAACTCAATATTACAAAGGAAAGTCAAAGGAAAAATAGGTTAAATAGTGAAGTTTGAAAAATACAAAACTAACCAGAGCTTCCTGTTAGAACATCCCATAGGAGCAGAATGATATCTCCATAACCACAGTGAAAGTGGGAACTCTCTGATCTACAGAGGATATAGTATAATGTACAATTTCTGCTACTCTAGAAATTCTTAATTTAAGATTAATTTAAGGTGCCTTACATTGCGTTTATTTTAGTGAGAAGATGTTTTTGCCTATTTGTTTCTTAATATTTTCCTTATTTCTTTGTAGACTTAATTGATAGTCTGGGGACAGTTATGAGGATATGATATTTAAAATAAAGAATCCTATTTAACAACTCATAGTCCCTTTTTCAGAAAGATAGTTAAGGTAAATTTAGTTTAGACTTATGATTATATTTATTCAGCAAAGTACATACTGATTTTTAGGTCAGGAAGTTTTTTAATGTGTTTCAAGTTAAGCATAGCCTACAACTTTTAATGCATCAATGCTTAGACATGAACTATGAACTCTGCAGTTTAAAAGGTTAGAAAATCACTATGGAAGACATATTTCCTTCTCCCTAACCCACCTAGTATACCTTAGTTTTAGTAAAACATCAAGTTAAAGAATGTGTTTTATTTTCTGGATGATGTTTAGTGTATGGCTAGTTGCATTCGAAGTAGAACGATAGAATATGAAATATTTCATTTAATATTTATTGTCTTGATTTGAGATATTCTCCCTTGTGGGAGAAACCTTGTAGTAAAATTTTATAATAAGGATCTCGTCACTGCTAACATTTTTCATATTTTCTGTTGCAGTACCATAGAATCATAGAATCTTTAAGGTTGGAAACGACCTCCAAGATCATCAAACCCAACCATCAACGTAACAACGCCATGTCCACTAAACCATGTCCACGTCTACACGTTCTTTGAAAAACCCCAGGGATGGTGACTCCACTACTTTCTTGGGCAGCCTGTTTCAGTGCCTGGCCACCCTTTCAGTAAAGAAATTTTTCCTAATATTCAACCTAAACCTCCCCTGCTGCAACTTGAGGCCATTTCCTCCCATCCTATCACTACTTAACTTGGAAGAAGAGATCCACCTGCCTACAACCTCCTTTCAGATAGTTGTAGAGAGCAATGAGGTCTCCTCTCAGCCTCCTCTTCTCCAGAATAAACAATCCCAGTTCCCTCAGCCACATCTCATAAGACTTATTCTCCAGACCCCTCACCAGCTTCGTTGCCCTTCTCTGGACATGCTCCAGCAACTCAATGTCCTTCTTGTAATGAGCCGCCAAAAACGGCAGACAGTATTTGAGATGCAGCCTCACCAGACAGTATTGAGATGCAGCCTCACCAGTGGCACAATCACTTCCACGCTCCTGCTGGCCACACTGTTCCTGATGCATGCCAGAATGTTTTTGGTCTTCTTGGCCACCTGGGCACGCTGCTGGCTCATGTTCAGCTGGCTGTCTACCGGGACCGCCAGGTCCTTTTCCACCAGGAAGCTTTCCGGGCACTCTTCCCCAAGCCTGTAGCATTGCATGGAGTTGTTGTGACTAAAGTGCAGGACCCAGCACTTGGTCTTGCTGAACGTCATACAGTTCATCTTGGCCCATTGGTCCAGCCTGTCCAGATCCCTATGCAGAGCCTTCCCACCCTCAAGTAGATCAACACTCCCACCAAATTTGGTGTCATCTGCAAGCTTACTGAGGGAGCGCTCAATCCCCTTATCCAGATCGTTGATAGAGATATTAAACAGAACTGGCCCCAGCACCGAGCCCTGGGGAACACCACTTGTGACCAGCCGCCAGCTGGATTTAACTCCGCTCAGCACAAATCTCTGGGCTCAGCCACCCAGCCAGTTTTTAACCCATCGCAGAGTACACCTGTCCAAGCCATGAGCCGCCAGCTTCTCTAGGAGAATGCTGTGAGAGATGGTATCAAAGGCTTTGCTAAAGTTCAGGTAGATAACATTCACAGCCTTCTCATCATCCACTAGGCAGGTCATCTGGTCATAGAAGGAGATCAGGTTGGTCAAGCAGAACCTGCCTTTCATGAATCCATACTGGCCGGGCCTGATCCCCTGGTTGTCCCGCATGTGCCAGGTGAGCACACTCAAGATAAACCACTCCCTAATTTTTCCCGGCACTGAGGTGGCTGACAGGCCTGTAGTTCCCCAGATCCTCCTTTCAGACTTTCATGTAGATAGGCATCACATTAGCAACCCTCCAGTCAAATGGGACCTCCCTTGTTAACCAGGACTGCTGATAGATGATGGAGAGTGGCTTGACAAGCTCCTCTGCCAGCTCCTTCAGTACCCTCGGGTGGATCCCAGCCAGCCCCATAGACTTGTGTGTGTCCAGGTGGTGTAGCAGGTGATTAACTGCCTCCCCCTGGATTGTAGCAAATTCATTCTGCTCTCCATCCCCATCTTCCAGCTCAGGGGCCTGAACACCCTGTGGATAACTGGTCTTACAGTTAAAGACTGAGGCAAAGAAGGCATTAAGTACCTCAGCCTTCTCTACATCATTGGTGATAATTTTCCGCCTGCATCCAATAAAGGATGGAGATTCTCCTTAATTCTCTTCTTGTTGTTGATGTATTTGTAGAAACATTTCTTATTATCCTTAACAACAGTGGCCAGATTGAGTTCAAGCTGGGCTTCTGCCTTTCTAATTTTTCTCTGCATGACCTAATGAGCTCCCTGTACTCTTCTTGAGTTGCCTGCCCCTTCTTCCAAGAGCAGTAGACTCTCCTTTTTTCCCTGAGTCCTAGCAAAAGCTACCTGTTCAGCCAGGACAGCTGTCTCCCCTGCCATTTTGTCTTACAGCAGATGAGGACAGCCTGCACCTGCACCTTTATGACTTTCTTCTTGAAGAATATCCAGCCTTCCTGGACCCCTTTGCCCTTCAGGACTGTCTCCCAAGTGACTCTCCCAACCGGTGTCCTGAGCACGCCAAGGTCTGCCCTCCAGAAGTCCATGATAGTGGTTTTGCTGACTCCCCTCCTTACTTCTACAATAACTGAAAAATCTGTCATTTTGTGGTTGCTAAGTCCAAGACGGTCTCTGACACAACATCTCCTTTCTCTCTTTGTAAATAGTAGGTTGAGTGAGGCACCTTCCCTGATAGGCTCACTTACCAGCTGTGTCCGGAAGTTATCTTTCACACACTCCAAGAACCTCCTAGATGGTTTCCTCTCTGCTGTGTTGTATTTCCAGCAGACATCTGGTAAGTTAAAGTCCCCCATGAGAACAAGGGTTAGCGGTCGTAAGACTTCAGCCAGCCACTTGTAGAATACTTCATCTAGTAGTTGCATTCCTCCTTTGTTCCAGCAGTAACACAAACTGCGCTTCACAAAACTATTGATGCAGCCACGTTTTTCATAATCAGTGACCAGGTTCTATGCAAGAAGTACCCTAGCTAGGTGTTATCTACCCTTAATTCAGCTAAAAGTCTGTAGTTTGGCAAATTATTTTTCACTATTCAATGGCAGCATACAATCATGAACATATGAATGTTAATCTTTGTAAGAGGAAAGATCTATCTGTCTCCAACCACATCCATCCGCCTAGGAAAGAGTAAGAACGGTGCATATGTGTACAACAGTACTCTGTGATATTGTTCCAGTCTCCAAATATTTTGAGATTGGGGATTGCCTAAGCTTGATGTGGCCTCTGTAAGTTTCATTAAATGTAACAATTTTCTTTTTCACATTCTTCTCATGTTTCTCCTTTTGGCCCATGTAAAACTCCAGGATCTACAGCCTGCAAGAACTTCCACAGATCCTTATACTGTGTTAGGAATCACTTTCTTCTGATTTAATTTGGCTCTTCTTGGCTTTATGTGATGTTCCTAGAGTGCTGGAGGAGAAGCTCTGATCTTTCTTCTGCACTGAACATAACTGCTTTGGGGGCAAACCAAAAATGGTTCATATCTCATGAAACTTACCATCAATCAAACTAAGTGTTCTAACTTTAGAGAGTTTTATGTGTACATCATCATATGAAGGACTGTTTTTGATAACTACTGCATCAATTTAACACTTGAGAAAAAAAAAAAACAGAGAAAAAATAAATATTTCAACTGCTGTATTGTAACCATGATTCTTTGCTGACATATGTCATGGGATCTTTCAGTATATATTTTTAAATCTAAGTCTCAGTTTGGAAAGCTAGGCACATTTTGAGAACTTTTAAGAATACAGTGGTATTTAACTTTGTGTTATAGCTGTTATTAATGTCTTGCACAGGATTCCTCTGAATCAGGGCATTCCACATCTGTCAGAAGGATTCATTAAACAAAGTCTAGTATTCCCATTGAACTCTGAGCTGATTGTTATTGCACTCATGTGACGGTTTTTGGAGCAGGCCCTTAGGGCCCTTAGCGGGCCTTTTAGAAAATTCAGTGCAGAACAACTCAAATAACAGTCACCAATATAACTAAATCAG
Organism: Tetrax tetrax; assembly: GCA_009806455.1. Classification (NCBI taxonomy): domain Eukaryota; kingdom Metazoa; phylum Chordata; class Aves; order Otidiformes; family Otididae; genus Tetrax; species Tetrax tetrax. The sequence goes on from WHYT01014354.1 coordinate 73,767, forward strand.
TGTCCTGGTATATTTTTATTGCAGCAAAATATTTCACTATCTTTGCGGTTAATATTTTGCAGCCCTCTATTTTCAGCTGTTAACTGTTAACAATTAACTCCAACACAAACATTCACTTTTGGTTCTGGCAGAACTTCAATCCCCTTCTTTCCTTCTTCCCTGTGTCTCTGTTTTATGCTCTATGCCATAGTTTGCACCTTCCTATTTGAAAACTTTGCAAAGCACTAACTTAGTGTTACAACACTTACAAAAAAAAACCCTCAAAAGGCTGTAAAAATTCAATCAGATTTGGTTTTCCCCATTAAATAATGATTGTCTTTTTTTCTTAAAGCCTTTACAAACCAAAATAATAACTTAAAAATCTGCTACCTTATCTGGATATAGGTAGCAGTAAATAGATACAGTCACCAATAAAAAAATTGCAAGGCTGTTATTTAAACAGAAAATATTCTCTGAAAATCTTTTACTGGCATAGCTGTACATTTTCTCGCTACTTAAAATTGATTAAAACTGTTCCAGCAGATGAATACTTAGCAAATACTAGTCTTAGATTTCTTATTTTCATAACATTTGTATATGGAGAGTTCTGCGATTTATTATTGTATATTACCTTCCCTGAAATCCTCTCTACTTATGTATTTTCCATGGAACTAGTCCTAGTACTGATTTTGAGTCTAAATATTCTCCCTTTAAGAGACCAGTTCCTCTGTTACCATGGCAGACACAAGCAATTAAATGTATCTTTGTTACTTTCTATAACTGTTGTCATAGGCCACAAAGACTTCTAGAATATTTGTTGGAACATGTGCATCTGTATTCTACATGGATCACACAGATGTCTTTCTACTTGCTAAGTTACACTAACAGGAGTCCATTTCTGTAAGTGCCTGGACCCTGCTGTCCTGATTCTGGCTAGGACAGAGTTAATATTCACCTGAGCTGAGTGGAGAAGTGGAGCTGGTAGCCCCTATGCCTGGGGCACCCAGCTGGGATAGTTAACTAATTAGCTAACAGCTGGGGTTAATTTACCCAAATTAGCCAAGGGGCTATTCCATCTCATCTGACATGCTCAGTATATAAGTGAGCATCTGACAAGAAGACTTGGAAGTGGAGATCAGCTCATTTAGTGAGGGATGAAGAAGCCTCTTCTAGGAGGGAGCAAGAGGAAGAAGAGGAAGGTTTATTTGCTTCATGCCAAGGAAGAACTCGGCAGGCAGGCCCTTCCTCTTCCTCAGAGGAAGAACTCCTAAATGAGACAGTAAGCACCTGATCTCCATCCTTGAGCGAGCTGTGAGACATGTGAAAGATTTTAGCCGTCATCCTGGGGGGGCACATTATCAGCCGGCTGCTGCGGTGCTGGGGTAATGGGGCCAACAGCTTGGAATTAGAGGGCGGAGAAGCTAGGCCACTGGATCCATTTCTAGAGAAGCAAGCATTGACAAAGCAGTTGGAAAAGGGACGCGAGCCCTCAGCCTCTGGAGGCGACTCCGGTCAGGTGTGAAGGAGAGGTATCCCTTCAAGGAGGATGTAATGTGTCACCCAGGCAAGTGGGCTACCGTGGAGAGGGGTATCCAGTACCTGAGGGAATTAGCTGTGCTGGAGGTTATTTATGATGATCTGGACAACGATCAGTTACCTAAGGATCCAGATGAAGTCAGGTGCACACGACAAATGTGGCGGAAGTTTGTTTGAAGTGCACTGTCATCATATGCCAACTCACTGGCAGTTATGACCTGGAAAGATGGAGAGGAAGACAGAGAGGATGAACTGGCTGGCCGACTCCCGCAGTACGAGGAAAGGCCGTCTTCATCCCTACGGGCCTGCGTCTCGGCTGTGGAGAAACTGTCCCGGGAGTTCCAGCAATTCAAAGCAGATACATCCCATTCCCCAGCGGTACGGGCCAGTGTTTAGAAGTATTAGGAGTAAACTTTTCCCTGCTCAAGGGGGACGGTATAGGTGGCCGGGTCCCCTGTGTTTTGTTTTTTTTTTTTTTTACCTTGCGTGAGCAAGGAGAGGACATGAGGGAGTGGGATGGGAAGCCTACCTCTGCCGTGGAGGCACGGGTACGCGAGTTGCCTGGAAAAAGCACTGCAAATAGAAGTTCTCGCCGGGAAATTGTTGCACCAGTCTCCAATAGGCGGAGTAGAAGGAATAGCTTTAGTTCGGACCCTCTTGAAGGGACCTCTCATACCTATTTAAAAGAAATGAACAATGATTACTGTGGCCAGGATTAGCGAAGCCCTGCCTCCAGCCAGGTGGAGGAGAAGGACAACAGAGTTTATTGGACTGTGTGGATCCGATGGCCTGGCACATCAGACCCACAAGAGTATAAAGCTCCGGCGGATACTGGTGCACAATGTACTTTGAGGCCATCGGGATACAAAGGGGCAGAACCCATCTGTATTTCTCGAGTGACAGGGGGATCCCAACTGCTGTCTGTATTGGAGGCAGAAGTGAGCCTGACAGGGAATGAGTGGCAAAAGCACCCTGTAGTGACTGGCCCAGACGCTCCACGCATTCTTGGTATGGATTACCTCAGAAGGGGGTATTTCAAGGACCCAAAAGGGTATCGGTGGGCTTTTGGTGTAGGTGCTTTGGAGATGGAGGAAACTATACAGTTGTCCACCTTGCCTGGTCTGTCAGAGGATCCTTCTGTTGTGGGGTTGCTGAAGGTTGAAGAACAACAGGTGCCAATTGCTACCACCACAGTGCACCGGTGGCAGTATCGCACCAACCGAGACTCCCTGATCCCCATCCATAAGCTAATTTGTCAGCTGGAGAGCCAGGGAGTGATCAGCAGGACTCGCTCACCCTTTAACAGTCCTATATGGCCAGTGAGAAAATCAAGTGGAGAGTGGAGGCTAACAGTGGACTATCGTGGCCTGAATGAGGTAACACCACCACTGAGCGCTGCTGTACCGGACATGTTAGAACTTCAGTATGAACTGGAGTCCAAGGCAGCCAAGTGGTATGCCACCATTGATATTGCCAACGTGTTTTTCTCAATACATTTGGCAGCAGAATGCAGGCCACAGTTTGCTTTCACTTGGAGAGGGGTCTAGTACCCTTGGAATCAACTGCCCCAGGGGTGGAAACACAGCCCCACAATTTGCTGTGGACTGATTCAGACTGCACTGAAAAAGGGTGGTGCTCCAGAGCACCTGCAGTACATTGATGACATCATCTTATGGGGCAACACAGCAGCAGAAGCTTTTCAAAAAGGGGAGGAAATAATTCAAATCCTCCTGAAAGCTGGGTTTGCCATAAAACGAAGTAAGGTGAAAGGACCTGCGAGAGAGAGACAGTTTTGGGGGATAAAATGGCAAGATGGGCATCGTCAGATTCCGATAGATATAGTCAACAAGTAACAGCTATGGCTGCGCCGACTGACAAAAAGGAAATGCAAGCTTTCCTGGGCATTGTGGGTTTCTGGAGGATACATATTCCAAATTATAGTGTGATTGTAAGCCCTCTGTATAAAGTCACCTGAAAGGGAATGATTTTAAATGGGGCCCTGAACAACAGCAAGCTTTTGAAGAAATGAAACAAGAAATTGTTCATGCAGTGGCTCTTGGGCCGGTCCAGACAGGGCAAGAGGTAAGACGTGCTCTACACCGCAGCTGGGGAGAACAGCTCTACCTGGAGTCTCCGGCTGAAAGCACCACGTACCAGCAAGATAATCGCTGCCCGGTTAGAGCATCTGGTTGTAAAAGTACGTCACGTAGATGCCCACGTACCCAGGAGTCGGACCGCTAAAGAACTCCAAGACAACCAGCAAGTGGATCGAGCTGCTAAAATCGAAGTGGTTCAGGTGGATCTGGACTGGCAGCACAAGGGTGAACTATTTCTAGCTCGGTGGGAGTGTGATACCTCAGGCCATCAGGGAAGAGACTCAACATACAAATGGGCTCGTGATCGAGGGGTGGATTTAACCATGGACACTATTGCACAGGTTATCCATGAATGTGAAATATGTGCTACACTCAACCAAGCCAAGCGGCTAGAGCCTCTGTGGTATGGAGGACGATGGCTGAAGTATAAGTATGGAGAGGCCTGGCAAATGGATTACGTCACACTCCCACAAACTCACAAAGGCAAGCGCTCTGTGCTTACAACGGTGGAAGCAACCACTGGATGGCTGGAAAGATATCCTGTACCCCACGCCACCGCCCGAAACACCATCCTGGGCCTTGAGAAACAAGTCTTATGGCCACATGGCACTCCAGAAAGAACTGAATCAGACAATGGTACCCACTTCCGAAACAACTTCATAAACACCTGGGCCAAAGAGCACGGCATCTAGTGGGTATACCACATCCCCTATCATGCACCAGCCTCTGGAAAAATTGAAAGGTACAATGGGCTGCTGAAAACTATATTGAAAGCAATGGGTGGTGGAACCTCCAAAAACATTTGGCAAAAGCCACCTGGTTAGTCAACACTCAGGGATCCACCAGTCAAGCTGGCCCTGCCCAATCAGAACTTCTAAATACTGTAGGAGGGGATAAAGTCCCTGTGGTGCATGTAAGGAATATATTGGAGAAGACAGTCTGGGTTATTTCTCCCTTGGGCAAAGGCAAACCCATGCATGGGATTGCTTTTGCTCAAGGACCTGGGTGTACTTGGTGGGTAACGCAGGAGGATGGTGACGTCTGATGTGTACTTCAAGGAGATCTAATTTTAGGTGAAAAGAGCCAATAATTTGAAGTGCTTGATGTCTGTTACTATATAGTACTGCATGTCATTATCTAGCTGTCCCTCCTTGCTTCCTCCTGCTCCATGCCCTGAGAGATTAATATTGTGTCAAAAGTATTATAGTGAAATCATCTAGACCAACAAAGAATGAACTTTAATAAAACAGGAAAAATTGCAGAACTGGCTCTTGCTACTAGCACCTACCAACAGACCTTCAGTCTGCAGACTATGAACTTGCTAAATCACTCGCACCAGATAGACTACCTGAGGAAACACTGCATTGTCTGTCCTATGCTGAGAGACTGTTATGACAGATGGAGCCCAAAGTTAAGGACTGGATAAAGTCAACAGACTTTTTGGAGGGATGGGCCGTAGACTAAGGGAGTTATATCTGTGTGTATGCATACAAGTAGATCAAAGGAAGAAAAAGTTGATGATTAATCAGAAAGTGTAGGATCTGGGCATGATGTAGATGGTATGGAATAACGGGTGGATAATGTCCTGGTTCTGGCTAGGATAGAGTTAACATTCACCCAAGCTGGGAGGAGAACTGGAGCTGGTAGCCCCTATGGCTGGGGCACCCAGCTGGGATTGTAAACTAATTAGCTAACAGCTGGGGTTAATTTACCCAAATTAGCCAAAGGGCTATTCCGTCCCATCTGACATCATGCTCTGTCTGTAAGTGAGGAGGGTGCTGAGGAGAGCTTCCTGCTATGTGGGAAGAAACTAGGTGTGGATATTTGTTGTAAGCTATTATACTGTATTTGTATTCCATTTCGCTTTTTCTTCTGTTATTGCTGTTAAATTTACTTGTTGTTCAATCTCAACCCATGTGTTATTGCTGGGGTTTTTTTGGTTTTGTTTTTGTTTTTTGTTTACCAATTCTCCCTTCCATCTGACTGGAGGGTGGGGCGGGGGGGCGGTGAGAGAGAGACTGCATAGTCTGGTCCCAATCGTGGCTGAACTACAACACCTGCATATCTAAAGTCTTCATTTTCCTTGTCAAATCCCTACCTCTTTCCCATAATTTTGGCTGAAACTTTATTGTTAATTATTTTTTTCACATAGATTATTGGTATGAAGGTTGTCCAAGGAGGTCATTCAAGTTTCATTGCTCTCCTAAGCATGGTTCCTCAGTCCCCTCCAGAGCAATAAGTAAATATTACTGGTGCACAGCAGTGAGCAACACCATGCTGTTTCTTCAGTGTTCTGGGTCAACTGAGCTATTCTTCACTCTTAGGCTAGTCAGTTAATAATAAACCTTCACATAATTTTTCTAGAGATATTGTAGCTCCTGTCTGTAGTCCATTGTACTTGTCTTGGGAGAAAGGCTGAAAGAAACATCAGCATGAAACTTTTGAAAGTTTATAGAATGGTTAGAGTTGGAAGGAACCTTCAAAGGTCATCTAGTCCAACTGCCCTGCAAGAAGCAGGGACATCCCTGACTAGAGCAGGTTGCTCAGAGCCTCATCCAGCCTGGCCTTGAACGTTTCCAGGGATGGGGCTTCAACCACCTCTCTGGGCAACCTGTTCCAGTGTTCTACAACTCTCATTGTAAAAAAATTTTTCCTAATATCCAATCTAAATCTATCTCCTTCTATTTTAAAACCATTACCCCTTGTCCTATCACAACAGACCCTACTGAACAGCCTGTCCCCGTCATTCTTGTAGGCCCCCTTGAGGTACTGGAAGACCACTATCAGGTCTCCCCGGAGCTTCCTCTTCTCCAGGCTGAACAGCCCCAACTCTCTCAGCCTGCCCTCATAGGAGAGGTGCTCCAGCCCTCTGATCATCTTCGTGGCCCTCCTCTGGACCCTCTCTAACTGGTCCATGTCCTTCTTATGTTGGGGACTCCAGAACTGGACACAGTACTCCAGGTGGGTTCTCACCAGGGCAGAGTAGAGGGGGAGAATCACCTCCCTCGACCTGCTGGCCACACTCCTCTTGATGCAGCCCAGGATGCGGTTGGCCTTCTGG
>WHYT01014355.1:16786-43823 GCA_009806455.1 Tetrax tetrax
CGGGCAGCGCAGCCCCGCGCCCGCAGGCAGACAATGCGGGGAGCCCGCCCGAGCCTCCCGCCGCCGCCGCCGTGCGAACGAGCGAGGCCGCGGCAGAGCCGGGAGGCGGAGGCGGCGCGCCCGTGCTCCGCAGCTCTCCGCCCCGCAGCTCTCCGCCCCGCCGGCACCGGGCGCGGCCACTCGGCTGGAGAGGCTGAGTTCCCGCTGCTCCCTCCGCCCGCTTTCCCCGCGGGAGCGCCGGCCTCCTCCCCGCCGTCCAGCGGGGGACAGCGGGGCCGGCGGGAGGGGCCGCCGGTTTATGCCGAGGCAGCAAGAGCCGCCCACCGCCTCCGCCGGGCAGGGCCGGGCCGGGCTGGGCCGGGGGGAGGCACCGCCTCGTCCGCCGAGGGATCGGAGGGAGAGCGGGGAGTGGGGCTCCGGGGTCACTGCGGGGAAGTTTGAGGGGAGCTGCGGTGGAGGGGAGGAGGGGAAATCAGGCCGTTTTCCGTAGCTGAGCAGGACCGGAGTGCGGGGAGGCAGCGCGGAGCTGTCAGCCGCGGGGTCCCGTTCGCCTGGTCGTGAGGGACGATTGTGCACAGCGGTCCTGTCCCCGGTGCCTTAGCAAACCCTCCTTCCCCCAGCAAGTGACATTTCTGTGCCTTACTCCGTGTGCCTAAAAGGGGGCTAAGAATAGTCTTATTCTTCCCCATCGTAGACTCCCAGTGTGCAAGGCAGAAATGTCTTGTTGCCAGTTTGTCAAATTCTACTGAATAAAGGACTGGGGTTTTACTTTTTTTTTTCCTAGTTTTACATGCGTGTCAGTAAGACTCTGATGTCAGCTGATGATTCCGATATTGTTTATTGACCTCCCCCAAATTCATCCTCTGTGATCTTTACAAATAATAAAATTTTTACAAGTAACCTTTACAAATCTTTCCCAATAATAGTTCCAAAGGCTAAAAGGAAGAGGAGTTTTTTCACTTTCTTTTTTTTTTCTTCAAAGATGAACATGGGAGTCAACAGTAAATCTCCTTTCCAAGACAGATGAACCAACTGAGATCCTAAGCAACATACAAAGCAAACACCTTCGTTCCTACAAGAAAAAAAAAAAAAAAAGAGAGAAAGGAGTGTCTAAAGATGAAAGCAGGAAAGTGCAATCCATCCCTCAACCCAAGTCTACAGCACGGGTGTTAGAACACAGCCCCAGAGTGCCCCAGCACACATGTCACCCTTGGAAGAGCTGCAGGTTTCTTCTCCAGGGGCCATAGCCAGCACAGCCCCGTGAGAGGTGCTTCTACAGCCACCTCCCATTGCAACTGGTCTGAAAACAAACAAACAAACAAAAAAAAATCCTGCTGCTGGTACCAGCTGCGTAACTGGCCCCACAGTGTCCCTGATGTATATCTTGCATAGGCAGAGGAGGTAGCAACACGCCACCTCCATCCTAATCAGCTTAGCACGTCTTCTGCACCAAAGCTTTGAGCTTTGTCTCCAGCCCACTGGTGACATGGAACTTGTGCTTCCAAACTCACTAAATCCACTGGCTGCCAAGCAGTCTAACGCGTGATGTGTTTCCTTGGGGGATTGAATGGACAACAGCCACACGTCAGTGATTGTTTTCATGCTATTGCAATCACATTGGTTACAGATAACTGGACCAGAAGCAATTAATTTGAGAAGAAATAGGTTCAAAACCTAGAACAATAATGGTGCATAATAAGCCCCACCGCCAGTTGAGTCAGACAGGCAAGTGAACAAACCAAAAGAGGCAAACATCTGCCTTGGATTCTTTGCACATACCAGCAGCCGCCAGTGGAGTAAGCGTGTAAATCAGGTGGAGTCTCCTCCTTTGATAATCCATTTCCCTCTCAATAGATCTCTGGGGAGTGGCCACTCATCTTCATGTCACATACATGAAAAATCACTCAAAATGCCATCTGACCTGCATTATCTATTCTCTCTTATCCATGGGGAGCCTGGGGCAGACATTAGACACGTTACACAGAGCTATGTTTCTGCTATGTGAATTGTCAATAGTGACATATTTCAGCTAGCCAAGAAGTAAGTAAACAAAAAAATTATTATTTCTGCCAATGAAAGGTATATGATATTGATGATTAGATCTTTCAAAGAGTTGGCTAAACCTTGTAGATATTTCTACCCATGGAATCACTTTCTGATCACTCTAGAAACAGACAGGTTTGCAGTCTTCCTGGGCATGTCCCTTCAATCTGGGTAGTATGGAAATACCAAAATAAAATTATTTTTATGCTTTCAGCTGCCTGGAATGCTCTTCCCTTTGATGGAAATCATGTCTTTTAGCCAAGAGATCTATGTACACATTACACTCAGGCTCACCATAATCTACTCCACACATGAAAAAGGGTGGCAGATGTAAGAAAAACGTACAGCATATACCTAGCTATAAGAAACATATATTGGTGAAAGCACAATATTCCAGTGCTTTCTATGTTAAGCAAGATCTCCATCTAAAGCAGCCCATTCTGCATATTAACCTTTAAGGGTCTCAGTAGGTTTCAAGGCTCTCCAGAGTCTAGATGCCTCAGAGGTATCTTCTTTTTCTTTTCTGAGCTAAGATAGTTCTGATCCCTACAAATGCTAGAGGTGGGATTACTCAAGGAAACATTGGTAGAAGACAAGGCTCATCTTTTGCACTGGCTGTGGGACTTCTCCTATGACTTTCTTTAGAACACCACCTGGTCATAAGTATTACCACATTTACAGGGAAACAACCTGCTCTTTATGAAACCTCCAGGATGAAACTACATCCTGTCCATCCCACAGCAATGGACATGTCCACAGTAGCACATGTGCAGTTTGTCCAAGTATAAGTGAAAGGGCTTTCTGAGGAGCTGACCTTGGACTCAGCCACCAAATCTCCTGGAAGGGAGGATGGCCCTGGTGACAATATCCCTGCCTGACAGGCCAGTGAGCTCATCATGCCTTAGTCACGCTAGCAGGAGCACACTGTGTAACGCAGCTTTGATGCTCTGTAATACAAGTGACTTATAAATGGTCTTCTGGTGACCAGGGTTTAGATTTCAATCAGATTTTTTTATTAGACAGATGTCACTGTATTGACATCCTACCCTCACCGAAACCCCTACTAGATCCTAAAAACTAAGTTGGTCTTCTGAATAATGACTAATATTCACAACAATTTTTATGCCAAATGAAGAGTTAAGGAATCTGTTACAAGCCCCAAATTCATCAGTGATTTCATTGCAAAGGGGATCTCATCTTAATTACCCTCATATTAATTATATGCTAGTAAACTGAACTGAGTAAAGCTCTTAAAGCATGCAGATGACAATCCTTCACGGAGAAAGCATTACGTCTCTTACTGCAGCTTATCTGGGTCTATTTATTTTTAAAGAAAAACATGAATATTTTATTCACAGTAGTTTCACCCATGTATTCCTACGCCGGAACCTGGAAGGTCCGTGCAAATTTAAGAAATACGTAAGGAACTGTCGCTGACCTACTTATAAAATACTGATGCAACTTTTTTTTTCCAAGAGTACAGAAAACAGTCTTCCTTATACTGCAAAACACATATAGTTGTTTACTCAACATTATAGTGCTTTAATGCAGCATTTATACAGAAAAATATTTGTAAAACATGATGTTCCATAATTAATACTTTTTGAAGTGGAACAAGGAGAATAGTCTGTTGTCATAGAGAAGCAGCTTTTTAATTTGAGTAAATTTGATACTGCTGAGGATGAGGGCTTTTATTAGTTGCAGTCAGGGAGAATGCCAGCAAATTATGCTGCGGCTGTTTCTGTTCATACCGTTCAATGTGGACTTCTGTCTGCACCATTATATCATTATGATCCAGATTTTCTGTCTACAAAAAGAGTCGTGTAAAAACCGTACAGTTGTTGTGTGATGTGTCAAATGCCATGTGGGACTAAGGTGAGACCACCAAACTAATTTTCACTTGTTTTCTAAATGATGGCTTCAACCGTGAGGACCAAAGCTCAGGTGCTGTTCTTGAATAAACCTCAGGTGTTTATTAGATAGTTTTTTCTTGCCAGCTTCCTGAACAGACCTGGGAACTTCTGTGGCCCCCTCTCACTCTAACCATTGTTTCTATGAACCAGATGATTTACTTTTGCTGCTTTGTCAGCCTCCTCACAGCTCCCTCCTTGCGTAGTCTCCTCTTCCTTATTCCCCAAGTGCTTTCTGCCCTTTAGCAGCTTTCTCTCACCAGGTGCTCTCTCGCTTTCCTCCTTCCTCACACACAAACATGCACACGCACCCACTCCTTCCCTCATCTTCTCTTTGCAATTTGTTGGTCTTACAGCCTCCCCTAGGTGAGCAGCTGGTATTTGCGTTAGCGTCCTGCACGCTGTGGGTTTCCCATCCCAGAAATGGGAACGCTCTGCCTTTCTGGCCAGGAAAGCCTGGGAGAACTTGGGAGTTAAACATAGCACTTGGCAAGGACCCAGCAGAGACCGTCAAACTGACTAAGCTACGCAGCCAACCATGACAGCAGCAGCCCTGTTAAAAAGCCTCGGCATCAAAGGCGTTCCTCTCGAGCACACGTCAGCTGAAGAGACATCACCCATTTTAGTTACAGTTATGAAAGTTTCATAAAGATTTGATACTGCCCCACTTGTAATTGCAAAAATTACTTACCATCAGAAAAGAGAGCTGTGAAACAAAGGCTACAGCTATTTAAGGAAAACACTTTACACTTTACATCTCTTAAAGTTTCATGTCTTCCTGGTTTTTTATACCATCTTCACTTGAGGATACTTCAGGTCTTGCGCCTGAGTTTGCAGCTTTGGCAAGCGGACTGATGTGCCGTCAGCAGCAGAGAAGCAGCACCAGGAGCAGCAGAAATTACAAGGTTATTGTGATGGCCGCATTCTTCTGGGTGCAGAAAGAGAAACAGAGGCAATTACATTAATGAGAGGTAGAGATAAAGGTATTTTTCAAAAGCTTTCCCAAAGATTCTTGTTTGATTCAAGGGCAAAGAAGAAAGGCTGGAAGTGCAGGCTGCACTCTTTTTTTTTTTTCTCCAATTTGAACCTTGAGTCTTCGAAGTTGCAAGGTGCCCACATTAACCGTCCTCACTAGAGTCTTGGTTTTTGTACTAGCTTTATTTTCTTCCTCCAAGAGGGTGCACATCCCTTTGATGTAAGGTAGAAGTGATAGACTGCCCTGCTGGCAGCCTTCACACGTTGTGATGCCTAAAAATGTCTTTTCACAGAAAATGTCAGCTAGGAGTGCTGGTGTTGTATTTGGCACATGGAAACATATGAAGTAAGAAGAGGATAGTTCATGATCAGGATTTAATTATCTCTGTTCTGTCAGTCCAGACCACAATAACAATTAGGCAAGATTATAGTTAAATTACCTTGACCTACGTGTGCTCTCTGTTTTGATCATTTTGCCATCTGAAAGATTACCTCCTATTAAAAAATGGATCAGCATATCCATCACAAATATTTATGATAACAAAGCTGGCATGGAAAGACTTTAATCTGGTACATTTTACTCTTGTAATAAAGAAAAAAGTCTACGCAGCCCACACTGAAGCCAGACACTGACTGGAGTAAGAGTCCCTGAAAGAGGGAGTGTGCGCAATTTTTTTCTTCTTTCACTGCCTAATGTGATATGGTAATTCCATCTGCAAGTACCAAAGTGGGGAGAGGGTTTCTGACAGTAGAAGACTCTCTCCTGTAGAAAACCAAGGGAAAACACAATCCACTAGCTGAGAATCAAATCGGAACAAATCCATAGTTGACAGTAGAATTTGTTAACGACCTCGAGGGGCTCAATGAATTCTCCAGGCTTTTTTTTTTTTTTTTAATTAAAAGCAGATGCCATTTTAGAGAACACACTGTTCTTACAGGCTTGACACAGACGTTAGGGGATGACATTTAGAGCTTGCTGTGGTGATCGGTGTCAGTGGAGAGATTCCAGGCAACTCTGGATGAGGGACCAGATCCAGACCCTATCCTCAGACCCTGCTCACTCAGAAAGAACAGCAGACACTTGTGATACTGGGCTCTGCTTTCCTTCTTGTACGCACAAGCTGCCATATCAAGAAATCCCCCAAATCCAGCACAGATAATTTCAAAGAAATCCAGTCTGCCTGGTGTGTCATGAGTGGGACCGCAGTGGAACAGAATATTAATACCTGTCATACATCCATTTAGTTTTCAGTTGAGCCAAGCCAGATTTTGGCTCTGGTCTTGTAGAGGGAGGGAAAAAAATAGTTTAAAACATGCTTATGACCTCAAAGGTACAAATTGAACAGTTCCTAGTACAGTCTAATTACTTGTGCAATATCAGGAGAGGAAGTAGCACAGTATCTCTTACACTACCTGACAAATAATAGGCTTTTCAAGCTGGATCTGTACGGTTTTCATACCCAAAGGCATATTTATTAGGCAAACTGGAATATTTGCAATGATTCTATCAGTCTATCAGGTAATTAAGAAGGCCTTTAAGTAGCACTGTGCAGTAGCATTAACAGATCATCAAACTGCAGTTCTTAAAGGACCTTGGATTTCTATTGCCTAGAGAGAAAAATGTAGAAGAAAGGGAGCAACCTGGGTGGTGAGGGGCCTGTCTACACTTTGGTGTGGACACGTAAGCCATATCAACCTCTCCTGCTAGGAGATCTCTAAAGACTTATTAGCTCAGATGCTGTGGCGCTGGGACATGGTGGGTGGCTTCTGGAGGAAAGTTTGAACGGCGCTGCGCTCTGGCGTGGCAATGTCTGGGGATTTCTGAACCCTGCTTCGCTGCAGAGACTAAACATGCCCGGTGCCAATCTCACCAAATTTTCCCACAGCTGAAGGGAGACTTGCATCATTAGGAAGAAGAAACGCACGCTGCGCCTTGGCCATTCATTGGGTTAGTCCTACAGATGTAATTAAAAAAAGAAAACAATTCCAAAGAGCCAGAACCAACAGTCTGGTAGTAAATGTGACGATAATTCCAGAGTGTAAATGTACTTCATGTGTTTTAAAATTTGCATCATTTTAGCATTGCTTTTTAAGCCACAAAATTAAAATTCTCCGTAAATTAATACAGCAAAATCATTACGGAACATGATACTAAATAAAATTCATTTTTCTCTTTTTTGAACAAATAAAAGGAAGAGAAAGATTTGGACCTCTATTTTTCTTAAAAATTAGCACCTATAGAGAAATTCTAATGCATATTCTAGATCCCATTCCTTGTCTCCTTAATATCAAAAGTGCACGTAGGGCTAGGAGGACCAGGTTCAAGTACCTTCTTCATCTGATTACAACATACGCTTCATCCTGGCTTATATCTATTGCCAGCGAGCACCCAACTCTTGAGTTATTTCTAGCAGAAAATCATTTCACCATAAAATGCTTGATTAGTCCTAATCTAAGTGGTCTGTTTTTCAAAAGTCTGAACACTAGACATTTCTCATGAACATCACTTACAATTTTACTCATTACTTTTTCAAACACAGGTAAAGCTAGAGATCCTGCGTTTTAACATACCTGCTTGGCTGTGGGAGTTAATGGGGACAGATGGCAGTCAAAAGCTTCAGTACCTAACCACTGATGGAAAAACAATCTTAGAAGCTGGGAATTCCTTGCATTCTTGGTTTTGAATTCTAACAACAGTGTAATCTTGAGAAATAAATTAAACATCTAAAATAACATCAGTGGTTTCTTCTCAAATGGGGAGGAGGATTCAGGAGCCAGGCATGCTAAATCACAAGTCTGTAGGTTCAGAGATACAGGAGAGGAGGGTTACTGAGAAACCAGTACTAAGCTGGGAAGAAACTAATCAACTGTGAATAAGTAACTTTTATTAGAAGGGAATATCAAAAGATGTTCAATGATGATCAGTTTTTTAAGAGAAGGATAAAAGTAGGAGTTAAAGTGAGCCACCTAAACCATTGAGGGGAACTCAGGGTGTGTAGGAGAAACAGTTAACACACACATTCTAGATCCTAGAAAAACAAATCCAGTGCTATAAACATACCTGTGAATCAAGATGATTAAGCATGAAGAAATATTATGTGTAATGGAGTTCATTAGCTTAGTAACAAGAGAGTTTGGTTCAGAGAGTATGGTCCCAAGTACAATAATTGTGATGAGAATAATTATGATATCCCTACTTACATGAGTATTTCCCTTGAAGCTGATAGATTTATAAGTATGGGTGAACGTAGTCATATTCAGGCTGAATAATTTAAGCAAAATATCAGCATTTTTAAAATAAAATATCAGCATTTAAAACAGGGCTTTTCCTTCCAGAGCAATAATTATTTTTTTTAAATGTCATTCATAACTTTAGAGGGGAAGCTATTTATAACCTGTGCTCTAGCAGATCTCTACAGTTCAGAACAAAGAAACAAGAGAAGGCAAGAGATAATTAAATTGTAAAATTCAAGGATTAATTTTCATCCCCAAAGCATCTTTCAGGAAAGGATACCCAGTTAAAGCAATGCAAATAAAATGGAAGGTTTGGCAGGCAAGATACAGCCCATACAGTAAGACAAAGCTCAGAAAGTACACAAAAAAACAGTCAAATGTGTTACAACAAATAAGTGATGCAACTAATTCACATATGGAAACTGACTATTATATGTAGGCTTGCTATACTGTTAAGTGTAAAGGAAGACAGCACAGGGTGAGAAGAGATTGCAGTGAAGGTAAATGATTTATTTGGGTGTCAGAAAAGAAGAGCTGGGGGTGAATCTTTACTCTGAAGTTACATGTAATGATGTGAAAGCCCTGTTGGATAAAAGATTTTTAAAATATCAGTGGTGTAACAGCTCGAGAAAGATATGTTCCAATAACTCATAGTACCAAATGGAATTCATCAGAGATGCTGAGGAAATCCTAAGAATGAAGCACAATTTCAGCCTGCCATAATTTATCATTAAAGATATGTAATTCATCATGAAAACAGCCACTCTGCTGGATAACTGGAAGATGGCCAACACTGTAGCAATCTTTAAAACAGCTCTTAAGACTGACCCTTGGAACTGAAATCTAGAGAATCTTAATTCATTAACAGGGAAAGTAGTTGAGAAAATAATTTAAAATAGTTATAAAACACCTACAGGTAATAGGTAGGAGAGAGAATAAAAATCAGGATGTATAGATTGCAAGTCAGCACAGATCAGCAGAGATAAATTGATATACTTATCAGTGAGAATAAATTGTGCTTTTCTAATCTGTTCAAATGTTATAAAGAGTTAGCAAAATATTGACTAAAAGAGAATCACAGGATATGCATTTACAAAGACATTTGATATTATCATTCACACGAGGCTTTTAAGGAAACTCAGTAACCCTGGGGTAGGAGATAAGATCCTTGTTACAGGTTAAAGAAAGAGAAAAGGACGGGGATGAATGGCAGGTGATTGGGAGGAAAAGGTGGTGAGAGTGTGATGCCACAGGGACTGTAGCAGAGGATCACTGCTGGATTAATTCCACTCTTTCTCCAGCTCCATCTATTTATTAATGATCAGGAAGAGAGGGAATACAATGAGATGGCAAAACTGCTGACAACACAAAGCTGTTAAATTAGATAAAACTAAGGTGTCTGTAAATAACTCTTGGGACTTGTTGCAGAGCTAGCAACAGGAAAGGAAATGATGTTCAGTATAAGCAACTGCAGAGATACAGCCATAAAAAAAAAACCCCTGCTTAAACTGCTTATACTCATTAATGGGGTCTGAAGGAATTATGGGAGAGCCTTGCTGCTTTGCATTTGGTGGACGAGAGCTACTACATTTTGTTGCTTATTTACAAGTAGAGGGATTGTGTTAAAATAGCCGATAGTGCAAAGTGTCTTCTGTTCATCTACTTAAATTGTTTGGGTTCCATTTCATCTGAACCCTTCCTAATCTCTGAGTAGTGCTCAATGCATACGGTGACATACCACCACCGCAGGGAAGGGCACTGTCTGCCTTTCTCTTCGTAGCTGAGAAATCTTGGCAAGCAGATGGCTCCAAACGGTGGGGCCAGCTAAGCAGTCTGTCACAGCCTCATTCCTTCACCCAGTCTTGGAGCCAGAGGACTCCTGCTGCGGGAGCTTTTATATCTCTTCATAAAAAAAGACCGACGATGTGCTAAAGATAGCCCCTGCTTACACGGGGTGAGCCAGACTGCATGGAGAAAAATGAACAGCCTGTCCTGATTGCAAGATATTTTTCACAGATTAGAGTGCTGACGGGAGGGGTTTGCTGAAAGCTCCCATTGGCCAATCCACCAAAGTATTTTCTTTCCTCCTCACCTTAAATGAGTCCAGAAAACATGACAGGCAGAAGGAAGAGGAGGAAAATGCCAGGAGTGCACAGAAAACCTCACATTGAGCTTGAGCCTCTTTTTTTTCCTTGCGCTGATGTAAACGTGGAGTAGCTCAGCAAGTCCAGCAAGGAGACACCTCAGCAACAGGGCTGTGAGAGAGAGCAGCATGGGGATCGACCAGTGCTTGGCTACTGAGCTGCCATTACTGGTACCCAGCCCTGCGATGTGGACGCTGCTGGCATCTCCATCACTCTTGCTCAGCCCTGTGGGTAAGTTCGGCCCTGAGCGGGTGAAGAGGGTATAGCTGACTGGCATGGGCTGATGTCCTGGGACTAAGAGAAGACTCTACATGCTTGACTTAATATCCTGCTGTAGCCAACCTCTGCTGAATGAAAGAAAAGCACACAAGGGGTAATGGTTTTAAAACAGAGGGAGGTAGATTCAGATTAGATATTAGGACAAAACTTTTTACGATGAGGGTGGTAGAACAGTGGCATAGGTTGCCCAGAGAGGTGGTGGATGCCCCGCCCTTGGTAACATTCAAGGCCAGGTTGGGTGGGGCTCTGAGCGACCTGATCTAGTCAAAAATGTCCCTGCTCCTTGCAGAGGGTTGGACTGGATGACCTTTAAAGTTTCCTTCCAACCCTAGCCATTCTATGATTCTCCCTTCCCCCATAATGAAGTTATACATTGGTCGAAAGGAGGTTCACTTCTTCACCTGTTTAGGTGGCTGGAATGTCCCTTAGGGGACGGGGTTAACTCGATAAAGACAACATAAACACAGAGCAGCAAATCTTGTAAGCATATGAAAGCTTGAGGGGAGGGAGGAGAATAAAGGGCACAGGTCACAGAAATGGTAACCATTGCTACCCTGTCTGACCTTTGCTACTTGTACATTTGTGCCTTTCTCTGCTTTTTTTATAGTATCTTTTGAACACAGGTGAACAGAAATGTGTATGATCTTCTGAGCATGATACCTTTTACCTTGCTGCTAATTCCTTCCCATCTCTGCTGCAAATTCTCGCCAGGTACATTTTGGAGCATCATTAGCTATTTTCACGGCCATAGAGCACAAGGGGGCTTATGGCCATCCTATGGTCAATCAGTTCATTCATCCCTCCTTCCTCCGGCTCATGAACCCCTTTCCTACAGCAAAAGTTCTGGTGATTAGTCTTCAAGGGCATGATTTTGCACTTTGGATTATTAAATTTCATGCTGTTTCTATTCTGCTGTTCCACAAGGTCATCTCATTTTTCCTGCATAATAATCAAGTCTTCCTCTGGTCCATATTAGCTGTACGTACCAACTTTGTGTCATCTGCAGATTTCGTAAGCGCACGTCTAGTTCTTGCACCAAGGTCATGAAGGAAAGCATCAAACCACACTGGGCCCAAGGCTGCACTCACAAGGAATGCAACTATTGCTCTCTGCTCCTGTAATCCCGCAGCCTCCTCTGTTCTACAATGTCAGAATTAATCCCCTGTCATCTTTTACTCAATTATTAGTTCCTGTGAGGCACACCCTGTCTCAACACTTTCCATAAATCAAGATAGATTCAGTCTACCATTATTTCCTTTTTTTTCAGCCTTATTTATTTCCTAAAATCTTTTCTGGGTTTCATACAGGACAAAATCCAACTGAGCTGTGATTATCTATATCTCCCTCCTCCATTCCTTTTTATTTTTTTTTAATCTGCTCATGCCATGAAGCAGCATGTTTCTCCCTGGAGGAGGGGTGCCAGCACAGGACAAGTGCTCTGCCAGCATCTCCTGGGGAGCAGGTGAGGTGTCAGGATAGAGCGAACTAATGTTTGGGATATCACCCAATCCTACTTTTGGTTTTGGTTTTTGGTGTTTGGTTTTTTGGATTTTTTTTTCATTAAATCTTTAATAGGTTTAACAAACATGCAGGTTCAATAGTATTGGGGGAATTTCTTTCAAAGAGCCTGAGAGACTCTTAATGAAGGGAAAGTTTTCAGAAAAATCTGCCTGTACTGGCAAGGACTCCATACAGATCCTGGCTGTCCTTGCAGCTTTTCCAAAACGAACAAATTATGGGGCATGGAGGGGAAGGTTCTTGGGAAAAGCAGGGCTGAAGACCAGGTTATGCCGGAAGCAGGGTAAAACTGCAGCCTGGGGACAGATTAGAGAGTAGAAAGGACAGAACTGCTGAGCAATGACCACAGATTTGCTCATCCACAAAAAAAAAAATGAGCAGGAGCAGCTCAAAGGGACTAACTCCCACATCCACTGGCTTCTCAGCTGGATGAGGGAGTCAACTGGGTTGCCTTTCAGGCACACGTACAGAGTTTTGCCAGCTCAGGACTTGTGGAGTTTTCGATATATAGGCAGCTGCCTTAGTTTCTATAGAGCAGGGAAGCATCAGCTCTGCGAGCCCCTCACTGCCCCATTTTATGTATCAGCCTGGCAGCCAGCAAGCGCTTCTCACCTCACCCAACGCTCAGTGGTGGAGGAGATGTGGTCAGGATTGTTGCCAGGAAATTATTTGAAGTGTTTGCCCTGCTTGTGGCAGATTGCTCAGGTTTCCCCTCTCAATATGTTTAAACCCTACAATAAAATTGCTGTTTGCTTAAGGCCATCTGCCTAACTCACAGTCTGGGAGCGGGGAAGTGTCACTCCCTGCTTGCCCAGACTGGAACCAAGTTTTCCAGATTTCCAAGTGGGCGATGAAGCCAGCCTTACTTTAGATTTTTCCTAAAGACGGCTCGAAACTGGATGAGGTCTTTTGAGCTGCCAATCGGTGCTGGCTGGAAGAGCTCTGCTTTTCCACAGCCGTGAGCCTTGGCCACGGAGCACGTTAGCTCGCTGCCAACGTTGCGCTGATGCATTTCGGCAGCACCTGCTCTGGAGCTGGCTTCACACCTGACCGCAACATGCTTTGTGAACATGCCCTCCCTTTCGCTTTTGCTTCGGGAAAGGAGGAGTTCCATCACCCTGCCATCCTCATTCACATCCCAGCACTATCCCAGATCCTGGGAACAGGATTCATTTATGATTTGGCTGTACCTGGATTAACTTTTCATTTCCATCTCTCAGTCAGCAGTTCCTCCACTTCTTGCCCTCTTGTTCTATTTTTATTTCAGACGATACAGTATCTCCTGTATCCAGAGTATATCCAGAGGATATAGTATACTATAGTATAGTATTTATTGTAATTTTTTTCATGAGCTTTTTCAAGCTCAGTGAGGCTTTTGAACATTTTCAGTTTATCTCTGCATTTTCTGACCTTTGAGACCTAGCTCTCCTAACTGTCAGTTCCTTTTCCATTAGAGGCAGATTTCTTCTCTCTCTTAAACATTTTCTGTGGGTGCTTATTTTTGCCAGGCAGGTCAAGTTTCCTCTCCTACCATTTTCCCCTTGGGCCTGCAATACACAAGAAAACTCTTAAATAATAAACACATCTGACTTAAATTAACTCCAAATCTCCTTCACATTAAAATTCTTGAGCTCCTGACTCCACTGAGCCTTATTTCATACACACACACACAAAAAAATGCCATTCTGAATCCAAAACCTTAGTTACCGACCTGTTTAAACTGCTTTATAATCACCTGATCAAAGATTATTTTTGACAGCCAGTTCCTTTGTAACTCTGTAAGGATCTGAGCTTAAAGCAGCATCCCCTCAAGTTGATACAGTGACCCTATAGCTGAGTATGCAGACTTTCTCATCCAAGAATACCAGGACTTTACAATTACTGCTAGCATAACTTTCCACTCTGTATATACAAGTTAAAAACTCCTACCAACAGATAATTCTTCCATCATCTTACGGAGATCTCCACCCATATCCACAGCTGAGCCTGGGGAGATCCACAACAGATGGCTCTGACAGAAACATATTTTCTACTCTGTGCCTTCTGTTCATCAGAAAGCTTCTGTTCCTGTACCTCTTATTCCCACCATAAAGCCCTGCATGACTTACTAACACCTTTTCTTGCCCTTCATGATTATGCAGTTACCC
Source organism: Tetrax tetrax (assembly GCA_009806455.1). Lineage (NCBI taxonomy): Eukaryota > Metazoa > Chordata > Aves > Otidiformes > Otididae > Tetrax > Tetrax tetrax. Next base: position 31,037 of record WHYT01014355.1, read on the forward strand.
ATAAAAAGCCTAAAAAGCAGAGAAGTTTTGATGGCTATCTCAGCAGCACTCATATTTTACTTTGACTCTTGGGATGTTTGCTGTTTTTCTTAAGGCCACAGCTAGCAGCAAGCGATTGCGTGAGACTATCAGCTTTCATTAAAGGAAAAAAAAAAAGAAAAAAAAAGAAAAAAGAAAAGTGTTCAGCACTCATGTTTGTAGATAAAAGCTCGAGACTGTGACTCAGATACACCTAAATACTCTGAAGCTAGAGAGAAAATGAGGAGATACCTGAAATGAATTTTTTAAAAATCCCAGTGTAAGCAGTGTCAAGAATTCTGGAGCCTGAGCTGTGGTTTTTGAGCATTGAGCTTGGTGGCAATACTGTGCTAAACGAAGGGAGAGAGAACTCCAGCAGGCTTGATGCCTGTGTGCGCTGTGGAAAAGAAAGGGGAACCCATGCAAAGAACAGACCCGCGGACTCATGATCCTTGTGTTACAATTGCAAGTATCCTCCTATCATTGCCACCAGGAACCATAAGGTGAAGCAGATTTCATAACCTGAAAGTCTTTTCAAGCAGCCAGGAAAGCAGTACAGAACATAGTTTCACACGTAATACACTTTAAAATATTTTATTACTGATGCAATTATGTAGAAAATGGTTTAATTGCCTACCGTGTGCTCCTTATCTAGCAAATGTTTACCATACTGCCGAGATACTTCGAATAAGCAACATGGACCATGTTATCCTAGTAGTGAAAATGCTGGAACAGTCCAACCTACGAAGCAAATATGTACCAGAAGGAAAACCTTTCTTCCCTTGATCTCAAAGCTCTCTGTGATACACTGTGTTTGGAGCCAGTAAAGGCAATAAAAAATTTGCAGTGTTAATTTTTTTTTTTTGTATATTAAATAACTCTGAATAAAATCCATTAGAAAAAGAGATATTAGCATACAGTAGGTGTCACAAGAGAAGCGTGTGAGCTTCTGAGAATTAAACAAATTACACAAACAGATCATTAAAACTTTGGCAACTAAGAAAGAGCTCATCCAAGCAGATAGAAGTAACAGCCTTCCTTTAATTTAGCCTCCAACGTAAGAAGGACATGGACCTGTTGGAGAGAGTCCAGAGGAGGGCCACGAAGATGATCAGAGGGCTGGAGCACCTCTCCTATGAGGACAGGCTGAGAGAGTTGGGGCTGTTCAGCTTGGAGAAAAGGAGGCTCCGGGAAGACCTTATAGCAGCCTTCCAGTACCTCAAGGGAATTTATAAGAAATATGGGGAGAAACACTTTAGCAGGGCCTGTTGTGATAGGACGAGGGGTAATGGTTTTAAAATAGAAGGAAGCAGATTCAGACTGGATATAAGGAAAACATTTTTTTACAATGCGAGTTGTAGAAAACTGAAACAGGTTGCCCAGAGAGGTGGTGGATGCCCCATCCCTGGAAACGTTCAAGGCCAGGTTGGATGAGGCTCTGAGCAACCTGATCTGGTCAGGGATGTCCCTGCTTCTTGCAGAGGGGTTGGACTAGATGATCTTTGAAGGTCCCTTCCAACCCTAAGTATTCTATGATTCTAATTTCTGACCTAATTTTGAAAATGTACTTGGTCTCCTTTTTCCTGATTTTTATTGTTTTTCCCAACCTTGGATGTTAATAATACACTTGTGTCATTTTTCAGTTGGATATAGAGACCATGTGGATGCCAGCTCATCTTACTGTTTACAAGGTTATCGTAAATAAAACAACATAGAACATTAATACAGAGCAAAATAATATGTAATGCAATTTTGAAGAATACACAGCCCTGTTATTCATCCTCTGTGACCATTTAATAGAGGAGGTGTCTGAAAGGACAGATGTGAATTGAAAGCAATGCACTTGGACGAAAATGGAGATTACAACTATTCCTCCAATAATTGGAAACTGATTCTCAAGCTTCTTCAAAAATAAATGCAGAGCTCAAGGTCAGAAAATACATTACTTAGAATCAGCCATTAGAACACAGAACAGCCCCATAGCAGATTTTTCTGTCTGCAGATATCCTACATTTGTCTTCATCAGTGGCGAAGTATCCAGGTTACTGCAAGTGTCTTGGAGTACCGGGCTCAAGTAGTTTATTGATTGTAATGTACAAGTAGCTATGCAGTGGTAGCAAAACTGCAAATACTCTGTCCACCACACACTGGGTACCGCTGATGGATTCTGTAGGTCTGCCCTGCTATTTGGTAAGCCACATCTGTAAGTGCTGGTCAACAATGCAATGGGGAAATGTTTCCATGACGATAAGCATCACTCCTTCTCCTCCCCTCCACTCCTACTTCTTCCTACCTCCTCCTGGCTTGCATTCATTATAGATTGCAACAAATCAGTAGCACATTGAAGATGCTTTTGGATACTAGCCTATGAGACATGGTAACTCTGCTCTCCGGGTGACATGCTGTGGAGGAGGTAGGCGACCAGGGAGGATCTCTAGTCCTCTTAGAGAAGGTAGCAAAGATGCAACTACTGTAATGGTTGAGCTCAGAAAAGTGGGGAATGAACTTCTATCTCTCCAACTCAGAATTATCCCATAATTCAATATCGTTCAGAATATCATCTTTGAACAGCTTACTATACAGCCTTACTTTCTCCAGTATCATTTTTGCATTCCAGTTTTAGGAGAGAAACTTGTCTTCTTTTGGATTGCTCAGCACATTTCTGTCTTGTACTGATCTGTCATCTGTGTTTTTGACCAGCAGTAGTCTCTTTCTTACAGCTCTGTGGAAGCAGATGGCAGATGTAAAGTTTCAGCTGCCCTCAAATTGCATCGTCTCCTGTGGGAAATGGATAGACTGGGAGAGAATTTGCATTCCCACTGCTGTTGCTTGTATGAAGCTAGCAGCAGCTTCCTTGGCAGAGGATCTCCCCTAGCAGTGAGATACCCTGACAATGAACGTAGAGATGGGGATAGGCAGCAGCAGCAGCTTTTCTAGCCCTACTTCTGCCTTTCAACAAGAGACAGCACTACACATTGACCAGGTGCATAAGGAAAAGGCAAAAGTCAGGGATGCATTTTGCTCAGTGTCAGCCTCTCCTTGCACTCTGGATCAGCTGCACCGGCTCCCCCACCTCCTCCCTCCTCTGCTGTGTCACTGCCTCGCAGCCCGGGGTCCAGTTGCTCTGCAGCTGATTGCAAGGGAGGCACGGGGAGGCAACATTGGTGCTGGGAGACGTGGCTTAGCAGCTCCAGTAAAGCGAGAAGGGGAGGGAGAGAGAGTGTAGGGAGATCGATTATGCCCTGGGTCCCTTTCAGCAAGGAGAAGGCGGCAAACCCCATGTGGGCTGTTTAAAGAAACCAGAGAGCCACTGCTCTAGGACTGAAAAAGCAACCAGCTGGGATGCCAGGATTTTCTGATGTTGCTTGACCCAGAACACCTTTCTGCCCCATTTCTACCTCCCCTCATGCCCTGGGCAGTAGCTGCCTCTACTATTTGACCTTAGGGTCTTGAAAGGTAGAAAGTGAAAGGTGGACAGATGGACAGATATGATGCCAGCCACGTTAATTTTTTCAATACTGCTGGTCACAATTGCATGTTCATGACCACAGTAGCCTGCTGGGCCACCTATGTGCAGGACTACCCCTGGATTACACATACAGTTCAGGGTCCACAGAAATGTTAATTTCCCATAAAAAGACTCCAAAGGGTGAGGTCTTGAAGATCACAAGCTGTTACAGGAGTATTTAAATTATATTGTGGCTCTAATCTCAGCTTTCTCCTATATAATTCCAGAACTAGTTTGCTGCACTCAAATGGGATGAGCAGCAAAGGATGCAGCTGTGTTCCAGCTGTTTCATGAGTCTCTGACACTAGCCAATGTGCAGCAACTTCTCTGCAGGATTCTTCCTCTTCTTCTTTCTCTTCTTCTTCTTTTTCTTCTTCCTCTTCTTTTTCTTCTTCTTCTTCATATGAAGGATTGTATTCATTCATCTTCAGAGCGAGCTTTAAAATTTCTGCCTTGATCCCCCAGTACTTCATCAGACTACCTCTATCAATGGTGTGTCTTTCCAAACATGGCCCACTAAGATAGCTCTAGAAAAGAGCCAAATCTAGAACAAGCATATAAAAGTCAAAAAAAAAAAAAAAAAAAAAAGAGCCTCAAGAGGTGCTGAGCAGAATAGCAGTAGACCAAAATGCCAAGGAAAACAAAAATACCTCACAATTGACTTGGGTTTGGAGGATATGTCTACCCGACCCATTTCTTACAACTATACAGCTCCTGCTGTAGGAATACAAAAATCAAGTTGTTCTCATAGAAACTAGTGGGTGTGAAGAGCAGAGCCCTACTGTAGTAGTTACACTGAAGAAAGCTGTTACTGAAATAAATATGGGGCCATATTCTGCTGGTCTTATTTATTTTGGCAACCTCATGAAATCTGATGGCTCATGTGAATAAATGAGAGGGATATAGCTTCAGGTGACAGGAGGTAAGCCCTCAAGCAATGGGAGAATGGAAGTGAGACTGCCCAAGACCAGAAATCTAATGTTCTCCCTGGATTAATCTAAATAGGGAAGGCTGAAGCTGTGTGGTGTTCAGCCTACTGTACAGCAATCCATCATTAAAAATAGAAGAGGCGGAGGAGAAAAATAAAATGAGGAAAAAGTAAGATTTCTCTGCAGATAGGTTTCTAAAAGGTACATTTCTCTAAAAAAAAGAAGGCTGCAAGGATTGTATTTGCATATTTAATCATCACTTTTTAAAGATCTTTCTACTTCTTTGAAATTTCAAAGCGTAAGGAATTTATTAGTAAAATGACATTTTTTATTGAATTTGAATATATTATAGCTTCAATGATAACCTTTATACAACAAGAAAGATTTTTTTGGATCTACTCTCATTTAAAATTAATAGATATACATTCTGTGCAGCCAAATGTTTAATTTGCTACAAGGAGTGCTACCATTTTTATTTCTTGTAAGACGTCTTTAGAACTATGTAGACAGCACGGTGACCTTTGTTAATCTTTTCCTAAATAAGCAGTCTTGTTTCATGTAAATTTTTAGAGGAAATTTGGTCTTGCACTATAAATATTTGGGGTAAGAGATGGAATCTCACAAAGACTTCAATTCACTGGTCCACACCAATACTACTAAAATACATGTGAAAATCTGTAGAGCCCTGTGACATTCTGGTAATCACTTCACCACATTACAAGTATAATGTTTAGGGATGTTGTTCTACAAAAGGCAAGGGAACTAGTTTTAGATACCTTATGGTACCTTTACATGGAACAACTGAGCCACCTTGTAGCCTGTCAGGTTCATTTCAAGTGTGCATAGTGTAAATTATACTTTTCCCTTTTGCTATATATTCCCTATAGTCATGGCAGGAACAGCTTGCACCAAAACTGTCAGTTTTATAGCAAAAATCTGTCAACATGCAACGCATATTCTGGGCAAAAATGTCAAGGTGCATTTTCCTGATGTGCATGTCATGCATCGTTTTCATCAATCTTTTATTTTTAGGAAAGCAGGGAAAAAAAAAGCTCTTTTCTTTTTTTTTCCCTTTGCAGAAGAGAAAAAAATAGAAAGCAAGAACAATTTATTTAACATTCCACATGACTTCTATTTTCTTCAGGAAGGCAGAGCTTTGTTTCATCTTCTGGTATATATTCTACATGCTGTACACTTGTTTCTAAAAATATCAGAAAAGCACATCACAGTATCAACTGAATGTCCAGAGTTTTGCATCTTAGATCTTCTGTCTGACAGCTAAGTGTCTCTACAATTACCCATTGTTTGCGCGAGCTTTCTACCTGCTTAGACTTCTGAGTCATACAAATGCTGCATGTGAGAAAAGAGAATATGTGCCTTGGAAAATGACACAGCTGATGGAAAACCCAGGAAGAAAGTTAGTATTATTGTGGAAGCTTATAACGTTTCATATCACATTATAATCACTGCATGCAATAGGGTGATGGGTAGCAGAGTGCCACAGTGGCACATCTTGGAACTTGAAACAGGTAGACGGGCACTTCATTTGTATCAGAATGGGGTGAATAGGTTACGTATAAAAACAAGCAAGTGACAGACATTATTCTTTCCCTGAAGGAAGGAGTATTTCCCCCCTCGCAATTGATGAATAGCATACTGTATTTTGGTACCAGGAGATACCTATTCATGAGAGTAAAGCAGGTATCCATTTATTGTATGGAGAGAAGGGAAAGTTCAGAGGGGCTGTAACCACCCTGCTTCACCATCAGCATGACCTACTACAGCACCTATGTCCCTCATCCCAGGACATAAGATCTTGTGACGTAACACAACCTTCCTGCCTGCACTTGATTGGATTGTGCCTTTATCTTCCTATGGAGGAAAGCATTCAATTTTTCGTCAGTACTTCTCTTGTCACAGAAGAGCTGATGAAGTGAATAACTTTTTTGTTAATATGGACCACTATTAACAATTCAACAAGATGTTCTTCAAGATAAACTGTATCATGCTCCTTGCAGAAAATAATTCAAGATATCTGAAATTTAAGAAATAAGAGAGAAATAAGATCTTATTGCTTTGACAACCAATGATCTCAAACAAACAGTCCAGGAAACATGACCCAGTAGAACTAAAGAAATTAGAAGTAAGGTAGGGATTAAATTGATTGAATTCTTCTTGAGAAAGCTTCTCAGTCCTCTACAGGACAGTCTAGGAAAGAAAGGTGGATAGGTAGATTAATTTCACCTTGCTTGAGACATTTGCAATACGAGTGCTTCTATCTGAGCTTATCACACTAAGTTCCCTTCATCTGAAGGAGACACTTCTAGGTGCTGATTCATCTGACCCATTTGAGATGTCAGCTTCAGGGTGAGATAATAATAGCACAGAAGACCTCATTTCTCTCTGTAGAGGAAGTCTAGATGACCACCTCAGATCTAGATGTGTACCAATTCATCATCAGGCAGAGCAAGTTTTTCACAGCATAACGCAAGTTAGAAAATTGACCCAAGTTCTACCACCAGCTTTGCCCTACGCAATGAGACATCTGTACTTGCCAGATATGTATGAGTCTGTTCTGAAAGACTAAGACATTGTAAAGGGCTTAAGTGGAGCTTTTATCAAGCACATTGAATTGTCTTAAGAAATAGTATTTCCTTAAACTGATGTCAATGAGCAGTATAGTACTGAGTTCCATTTCCAAGTATCAACTTTTGTTCTCTCTCTGGAGTTTGGGTAACAAGTGAGAGTTCAAAAAGATCCTGTATGATAGCTTATTCGGTTCAGTTTTGCCCGGTGATTTGGACAGTCATTTCTGCAGCCCAGTTACCTTTGTGAAACCATTCTCTGTCATTCTTAGCATGAAGTCTCCAAAGCTTTCCAGGCAAACTAAAGAATTAAAGTCCCTGAAGCCCTAGAGATGATAAAGTGAAACTAGATTTCTCTTTCTAGACACTGATGAACCTCCAAAAGCTCAACTCTCCCAAAGAAATCCTCATAAAAATAAACAAGAAATCATAGCTGGCAAAAGGTGTGTCCATGGTGTGCCAGAGAGGGAATGGCAGGGCATTTAGGTGAACCCGGGGTAACATCAGCCTGGCTATGCAGAGCACCAGTAGAAGCAAAGCCCGGCAATGAATGTGAGAAAGTCGAATCCTGAGTAAACTCAAGCACATGCTCACTGTTCATTTGGAGACCGCACTTTCCTTTAACTCAACATGCTAAAGCCTCAGCCAGAGCCTGCAGCATCTCTTAGCCCCAGGTGGTGATTCACTGAGGAGCCTTTTGGGCTATAGACCAACAGGGAGGTGGTGCACCGTACTGCTGACAGGGAAGGCTTGCTAAAGCTTCTTTTAATCTGACTTAAAAAACACCTCCCACAAACTGTTTGCTTTTTTGGGGGCTGCACAGCATATGTTCACCTTGGAAGGAGGTTGCTGCAGCAGAGGGAGCGGCTTCTGCACCAGTCCTTCAGGCTTACACCCACAAGTCGCTGCTTTTTGCCACTATCTCTGATCCTTTCCCCCACACCAACTATTTTTATTCCACTGAAAATATCAGCTGTGAACTAAGTAGGCCCATTTTCAGAAGATCTCCTTTCCCATAGAAATGGTTAACAGATACTGTACCGAAATACTTACAATTCATTCCATGAAGGACTCTCAGCTGTGATAGTGAAATGCCCCAAATGATAAATCACATGTCAGCTGAATTAATGTCATAATTTCTAATATGCTATTTGAATTCTTTTCCTCCTGGTGTATTTACTTGGACTGATTTGTCCTCTTGCAGCTGCCTTTTCTTTCTATACTTGTGCTCATTTCAGTCATTTTGGTTTTTATGCTTTTCCCAATGCATCCCAAATGGAGATGGGGGAAGAGAGCAGTTGAAGAAAAGAAACAGTGAAGTAGTGCAGAAAAGGAAAAGTGAAGTGGTCAGATGTGTTTTCTCCAGCTTTTGGCTCTTGTCTTAAATCATCCTGATGGTTAACCATGAGCCTAGTTTTGTTCTGCTGCCCTGATGCAAGGGGAGGGATTGTAGATTTGGAGTTTGATTTTTTTTAAAACTGACTTCAGCAAAAGCAAAGCAGAAGTTAGTATGTGTTTCTCCATTATGCTGATGAATACGCTCTTCTTTACAACTCCCTCCTATCTAAAAAAAAAAAAAAAACTATGATGTGCATAAATTCCTGGATTCCTATGTATTGTATAATCAACAAGGATTTTGTGGCTGTGTTTTCCAGGCTTTTATTAGTAGGGGTGACCACAGCCAGTGCTGCAGCAGCATAATTACTCTAGTTCAGGGAGGAAAGATGCAATTCCTCGGAATTTAATTGGCTAAGCTGAATTAATGACCTTCCTGGACATAATCAGAAACAATGCAAAGAAAAATTAAAGCAAGAATTCTCATTTTCCTGCAAAATCTGACCAGATGATGCAAACATAGCCATTATTTGCTAAAGCCATTTTACAACTGGGTGCACAATAAAACACTTGTGCAATTTTAGAAACATTTACTCACTGTCTCCACATGTTTATATCACAGTTCCAAAAGCTCCAGGTAAAAACTTCATCTGCTAGCACAGAAGGCACTCCCAGGTGAGAGAAGTAATAACAACCTCACTCAGGTCACTGAGTGTGAATTTTCAGCCTCCAGTCATAATAACCTTGTTAAATGTAGGTTTAGGGCTACAGGAAATATGGGGGGTTTAAGCAGAGATTGACAAGAAACAAAATGGAACAAGAGCTTTTCAGGCACCTTGTAAGCTGCGTGGCTGTGGTGGCACAGAGCCTAGTTGAAATAGGATGATGTTTGATGGGTGGCATCACAGCTTCCAGCCTGGGCTGGCCAATAAAGGAGGAGAAGACAGAAGCCCAGTAACTAGTGAGGATCATCACATCACATGCATGGGGGTGGTCTGGGCCCTGGAGGACTTATCATTATTTCTTGGTGAATATTTAGTAGAAGCATAAGGGAAGAAAAGTCATTAGTGAAAAACAAATGCATGTTATTTATGTCCAATGAGTTTTCATGCAAAGTAAACAGATATTTTCAAAGCTCAGTAAGTTCCTGAATATAACAGTTCTTTACACCTGCTTAGACTCAGTGCTCTGCATATAATGTGTATACACAGGGGATTTTTGATAAAATCACAAAGCAATCTGAGGAGATCTGCATTTGGGATACCTGGATGTTTATTCAAGTGCCTGACAAGGAACTTTGGGTTGGTTGAGCGGGCATGAAGTGCTGCAAAGCATCGACGGGCAGTTCATGTGCAGCATGCACCACTCTGTGCACCCGACAAATCCTGTAGAAGGAAATGTCAGAAAGGAGGAACAAGTCTCAGAAAACACAGGTAACACCATCTTGCAGTGATTTGCAGCAACTAATACTTCAGGAACAGAAAAGTCAGAGTACTTGCAGAGAGTGAGGAAACCTCAGAGAGAGCTACGAAGGTAAGGGGAGGAAACAACATGAATAATTTCATAACTTTGGGCCAGACTCCTGGAGCTCAGACCCAAATTTTTCCTTTTCTGTCAGGTATGATTATGTTTGGGCTCATCAAAGAGCAACGTGTCTAGTTCTGGTAGGGGCAGGACTCTGTTTTGTGAAGTGAGCTGGTCATTGGGGAACTCCTTGATGCCCCAGCCAGAACACAAGGCATATTCTGAAGTGGAAACTGCCGGATAGAGTGTCATGAAAAGAGCCTTTGCTCTGAAAACCAGTTCCTGAATTTCTCAGAACCAGTGGATACTTTTGTCGTTAAGCTTTCAAACTTAAAGTCTTCATCTGAGGAAGACAATCCCGATTAGCCCACATACACACATCTCATGGGACTTTTATGAAGATCACTTTGCATATATGGGATATTCTGATGTGATAATAAAAGTCAAGATGGAAATGAATAATTGTTGTCCAAGAAGGGTTCAGAGTGTGCAGGAGGAAATCAGATATTAGACCTCATCTGCATGTATGTATTTCTTCCTCCCTCCCTGATTAATAATTCCTTCCCTAATCTGAGAAACCTCTCCTTTAAAGTATATTTATGTTCTTGTTTTTAAAATAGCAAAAGAGAGATGCTAATATCGTACGACAAAAGTCTGTACATTATAAAATCAGTAACAAGTTTCAGATGACATATACACATAGTCTAAAGATGTTTGCTGTTAATCTTAGGGTTCCCTTTCCACCACATAGGGATATGTGACCTTCATTGACCTTTTCCTCCAAACTTGCTTCTGAGCGGTTGCTTTCCTGTCCTTATTCTCAGACTATTTCTTCTTCAGCTCTTCACTAACAAGTGCAAATGCTTTTGCTATTTCTGTAGCTCTTTCTAATTTGCTCTCAAGATTCTTTGTCGGTCTCTTTCTTCTCCATTCAGTACAATCATGTTTTCTTTTATAGAAAATCTGTATTTCCACATCTCAAGTTCCTTATCAGTGGTAATTCTCCTTCCAGAAGAGTCCTTTCCTCCCTTCAATTTTTCTCCCATGTGTCTCTTCCTGCCAAGTAATACCTAGTCTCAGTCTTCACATTAGAGTCATTCAAACTTTTCATCATGTCCTTGCTTCCTCCCCAGTCTCTGGCCTCCTTCCCTAGGCTGCTGGGCAAAACAATCTCTTTCTCAACCAATGGCTGGACTGCTTTAACTGAAACTGTTAAAATAATTTTGCTGAGAGGCTATTATCTTGGTATGGAGAATTTCAAACAAAACAGACTTTAGCTTGATCATAAAAATTGGTTAAAATGGTCTTTTATAATCAGGCAAGCCTGGTAGTACATAGTGCTACAGGCCCCAGATACACCAAAGACTCAGTTCTCTAAGATTACTGAAGCAAAGTAATCTATTAAAAATGATACACTGTACCATATACAGTTATTCCAATTTATAAAACAGAAAGTTTCACGGCCAATATTAATTTTCTTTTGCTACAATACATAGTTTTATTTCATGCTTCATTAACAAGCGTAGGTGTTCATGAGACTAACGTGGTTAGTCTCTTTCCAACTAGGTCTCATGCATTTGTGCTCTTCCTCATACAGTACAAAATGAGAGGGCAAGGTGACTGTTAAGAAAAAAAAAGGGCATCGTTTATTACTCCTAAGCCTGAAAATTTTTGTTTATTTACAAACCATTGTCAACTTGGCAATTTCCTTACGGTGAAGGTGGTCAGCTGGCAACCAATTCACCCAGCATGTCCATTGTCTACATTCCTCCTCCTTTCAGATTTTGCCTTGGATGCTCCCCAGCAGCTGTCCCAGAGCAAACATCTTGTTCTTGAGGCAGCACTGGGTCATGCCTCTCCTGACACTTGACTGCCCCATGTCCTCTCCATCTCTTGTTGCAGCACAGGGTCCCCAGGAAGGCACAGCTGAAGCAACTCATCCATCCCTGGAAACATTCAGGGCCAGGTTGGATGAGGCTCTGAGCAACCTGATCTGGTTGGAGATGTCCCTGGTCCTTGCAGGGGGGTTGGACTAGATGACCTTTGAAGGTCCCTTCCAACACTAACCATTCTATGATTCAGTGATCCCACAGCCTCTGACCTGCCCAACCAAACCAGTGGACTGGGGAAAACTGGGAAGGAACCATATGATTATTCTGCTGCTAACAGGTCATTGCTGTCTGCTTCCTTTGCCCGGGTCAGTCTTGTGGCAGCAGCTAGGGTTTACCTGCACATACCCTCAGTGGATCCAGAAGCAGTGAACATTGCACCAGGCAGCTGCGGGGCAAATGTGGAGGAGATTGAGGCAGAGCACAGGGCAGGGACTGCGGCATCTGGCCCTACCCAGCCACTAAAGGCAGCTTTGTGGCCTGCTTGCCTGGAAAAGTTTAAACTACAAAAAATTGTGGCTCCCATGCATTAAAATAACAGTGCATTATTTTTACAAAAAAAAAAAAAAAAGATAAACTTTGTGAAACCAATTCCCCAAGAGCTGAACTGTTTTATCAATGTACAGCATGCAGTAGACTGCAGGCCTCCATGCACGTCACCGTAGCTTCCCTTAATCTCACTTACACCTGTCCTGGCTGTTGATAGTAATTCAGCTAAATAAAAAGCCTGTTTGTAACACTTTATACTGACAGAGAAATGTGCTGTTGTTGGAGCAAAATGACGAGCTGTCGTAGTTCAGCCCTGATCGGGACCAGACTACGCAGTCTCTTTCCCGCTCCCCCCACCCTCCGAAAGAATAGGGGGAGAAATATAGGAAAAAAAAAACAGCTCGAGGTTTGAGATAAGGACAGGGAGGAATTCTTAAAGTTACCGTCACGGGCAAAACAGACTCGACTTGGGGAAAAACTATTCATTTATTACTAAAACTAGCAGGAGAA
>WHYT01014355.1:55257-110213 GCA_009806455.1 Tetrax tetrax
ATCGCAGAGGCGTTATCACAGAACATTCTGCTACCAATTGGCTTGGCCTTGGCCAGCAGCAGGTCCGCCCTAGGCCCGGCCGAGTCCACTGAACAAAGGGGAGCGACTTCTAGCAGTTTCCTACAGAAGCTCCCACCTTAGGCCCCCCCTTGCTAAACAAAACCAGAACACGAGCTGAAGTATTCTGAGAGGAAAAATAAAATCCCCATATTAACAAGCACCTAAATAAGGATAGTGTATAACACTGAACTAGTATAATAAATCCATGAGAAAATGTCTTATGTAACAGAAGATTGCCAAGTCACATTGAAGTTTAATTCTTACAATGATTGTGCACTTAATTACAGTGTTAGCAGTTTCGCAGTAGTAGCTGGAAGATACAATTTAGTCAAGTAAATTTTGCAAATGTACAGAAACAGGAGCATTTAAAGCACTTGTGTTCAAAATAGGTGGGATATCCAGATGAGAAAGTCAAGCTGAATTGTAATTCTGCTTTCAGAGATGAGGTACGAGACACTGAGAAAAAACCTACTCTCCCTGTTCTTCTCTGCATCTCCTTGACTCCAAGGTCAGGCAGAAGCATGGCAGTGAGCAGAATTGCACTCAGCTGCTTTTGAGTGCCAAGCCCAGACTTTAACCATGTCCTACCTAAAATAGCTTTTGCGAGTCAATGCAATGACAGAAATGAGACATTTTTGGCATATCTTATTATACTTAATTAGACTAATTTATGTCTCCTTAATCGCCTTTATTATATGTTGATTATATATTGACAGCAGGCATCATGTTTTAAATCACTAACGACAAAGCAGGTTTTTAAGTTAATCTTTTCAAATTATCTTTGAGTACCTTTGGCTGTATGTAAAAAGAATGGGAAACTCCTTCAAGGAACTTTACAAATCATATGGCTTACCACAGCGCTATGAAAGAAGCGTTTGGAGGAGTGAACTCTGGTCCTTGGCTCATCTTGTTTTCCTACCTTGCCATGTTTGATTCATTCTCTGAGCTGGGATTCATTCCTTCACTGAATTTATCCCAGCTGGTACCTAGATGGAAGCTTCTGGGCTGTTGACAAAAGAAAAATAAAACTCAACGATTCTCCTGCAGTTAATTTTACAATGCAGGGGGGAGACGGGGGGAGCTAAGGAAGTGCCAGACATCAAGCTAGAAAGTGGTCTAGGATCTTGTTTCCACAAAGCACTTAGCCACACTCCAAGATCCAACTTTCTTCCAGGCAGCAGGAGACTGCATTTAGGTACACACACACAAAAAAAATGTGCTATAATAAGTCAGCCATATTTTGCAGCCATCTGGGATGCATTTAAAGTGCATCACCACAAAATCTCCCATTTGCTGTACAAATCTATTTAATGGAACTAGTCTTACGTGCCCAATGATTAAACAGCAGTTGTGCATGTTCAGGCATAGGGTGAATTATTTGGGCCATAATTGTGAGTAATACAGTTAAAATAACTATAATGCCCTTTTTTTTTTTCCTTAAACTCTAAGAGCTGTTTGTTGGAAACAGTGTCTTCAAAGCATTATTTTGTGCGGATGTTCTGAAAGTTTTTGTCTAGGAAGAGAAGATAAAGTTTGTCGGTGTCCCTGGTTGTTATCTAAAGGATTGCAGTGCCATCGTGTGGCAGAAAAAAAAATCCATTTTGAATGGCCTTTGTGTACCGTTTGTGTCTAAGAGGGAAATGAAATAAAGCCTTAAAAATTAAACAGACGAGGTGATTTAAGGAATAACTATACTATGTTAGAGGTTTTCTAAAAAGGTAGTCATTCTCTCTCTTCACTCTTCATCACATTTCCACTAAGGGTTTCCCAGTTGCTTAGAGGTAATCTCTTCTTGGCAAGAGCTTCTTCCATTGAGTTGTGATGTCAAACCCACCAACAAAAGATCTTCAATATTTTAAGCAGTGGAAACACACAAACTTCTTGAGAATATCAGTAGCTTGAGGTACCATCCTCTAAATCAACAGTCCCAGTTTCACATCTTCAGGGTGCTTTTGGCATCTAAGGCACCCTCAGAAAACCTGTCTGCTTTCAGAGCCCCATAAGCAACCCTGTATGTGTTCAATGCCTGATACCTTTCCCTGACATCAGCCCAGAAACTCCTAAGAGTCTTTTTCTATGTGATGATCCTGACACCAGCCTGTCTTCAAGCCTTAGCCCTAGCATTTCCACATCTCTTTCTCTCACACAGATGCAGATACATGCATTGGTTTAGGTCACTTATGTTAATTATATGCTTAAGTTCCATGATATTTTCATAATGTACATCTCATAGAGTTGCTTGCACAGAATGTTATGTGGAGAATCACTAAAAATGTACTATTATTTGTAGTATTGCATGGAGAGATTTCCTGCTAGTAAGAATTTTTAGTTTTGCTAGAAAAGCATTTCATCTGTTTCAGAAGTACTGCTACAACAGCTGCCATTTGAACCTATCCTAGAAAGAAAACTGTAATGCCTTCTCTGCAAATCTTTAGTTTAGAGGCCCTCCCATCTCTCTCATGAGTAGATTCAGGCTCTGGAAATCCCTGCTGAGCTCCCCTACCATGTGTTTCCATACCTAATCATAAGGCGCTAGAAAAATCTCATATATACCAGTGTGTTGTATCAGTGCTTCGATAAAGTAGTCCTCATTGTGCAGATATTCTCAGCAAAAGTCAGTCCCAATGAGAGAGAAAGAAAACAAAATTCATTTATTTGTTTGCAGACTATTAGTTCTCATGCATAAAGTGGAAAAATCATTAAAATAAATTGTGGAAGCCTTTGTTTTAAATTATCATACATTTTCTTTACATATTCAGTGGCTATTATTCAGGTAGCTTTTTTTGAGCATTCCAACCAGGAAGGATGGCCCAGCTCATTACAGCCGGTAACAATCAATTTTTGAAGGTAGAGACAAGTTCAACTCCAACGTGTGATAATCTGAGAACATTTAATTGCTGTCAGATCTAATTCCAGCATGCTCACAACCAGATAAAAAGCATTGCACAATACGTTAGTTGTTTAGATCAGTCTTAGTTCCTCTTGCAGGTATTTAATGAAAGAGGATGGCATGCGTGATGAAAATGTGCAAGAGACAGAGACACTTGCAGTACCTAATAATGAAAAGGAGAAAAAGGAAAAAGAAAAATAAGAAAACAGAGGTAGAAAATGTGAAAACTAAGTATCACATCGCAGGACTAGACTAACATGGATCAGGCAAAAGGATAAAATTGCTGATTCTTTACAACAGTTATATCCATTGACTTGGGAGATGTAGGTTGTATCATCTGCTCATGGTATAGAAGTATTAATGAAAGCCTTGAGTAAATCAGAATTAAAAGATCAGCAATCCAAAAACTTTGATAATGACAAAATATGTCTAGGGAAAAAAAAAAAAAAAGAGCAAAACTGAAATTTGGGAAAAGAACAGGTGGGTAAACAAGGTAATAACAAAGCTGAGAGTCTCTCCTGGGACAGTATAAATTTTCTCATAACCAACAGTGGTCTAAAGACTCATGCTCTGATATCCAGTTGGTTCAACAGAATTCAAAGACAATAAGTAAAGCCTAACAATTTGCATGATTCAGGGAGACAACTACTAGACCAAAGTAAATAAAGTTGAATATCTTAATGGAAATACAGCTTTGGTGAGGCATGGAGGGGAAGTCCTGCTTTAAATTTTCTGGACATTTTTTCCAAATGAAAAAATAATCTACCTCCTCTTCTTTTCTTTTTTTTTAGAGGAAGAAGAAAACAAAAGAGGAATTAAATGCAATACTCTTCAGTGTTCACTTTGGCGAAGAAAAAAGTCTCAACACTAAAGAAAAAAAAGGGGTTTACTTGTTTGGGAGGTTCTTATTTTCTTTGCTCTGGGACATATTGTACTTTTACCAATCCTCTGTTAACTATCTACATGTGTCTTTACAGGCAGGAGGCATAAATCTGCAGTGAAGCAACTCCGGAAGCCATGACCCTGTTCCCAGCAGCCATTCTGCTTTAACTGCTACAGCTAGGTTTGAATCTCAATTTCTCCTTTGGCTTTCTGTCTTTAAAAATGTGTTATCAGTAACACACTAGACATGTAGGTCACATCTCAAAGAGCCCTCACTAGGACCTCTGCATTCATATCTGAATAAGAAGCAGAGTGCTGACATTTATCTCCTTGATTGCAAACGTAACTGTTGCCGGTGACCACAATGCAGAGTTAGATATCAAAATGCTCTTTCTTTTGCCATGCAGCTGAAGAGAAACATGAGCACGGAACTATTTAAGGGTTTTTTTTTCCTCTAGAACCATTTCACACAATTTACATCTTGTAATGATAATGTCTACAAATGTTTTAATGTATTTCAGGTTATTTTCCTAGTACACACACTGCTAGAAAAGCTGCCCCACAAAACCTGACATTTTCCGGTAAATGGCAGATTATAGAATTGACAAGGGAAGAAAGCGTGGAGTTTTGTGACATTTTTAGGAGGCTGCGAAGTATTTTCTTCAGTAACTGCCTTATGACTGTAAATATAATTTTAAATATTTTCCCTAATTGAATAAATGTAAACTCTTCTAACAATAAAAGTGTTTATTTTTAAATAATTCTTCACTTCCATACCTTTTACATTTCTATGGAAAAAGCGGGGGAAAAAAATATATATATACACACATTAAACTAAAACATTTTCCCCAAATATCACGGACGCTTGGCATGTTTACAGTCAATTGAGGGCCATTGTTTGAATGGCTTTTTGCTTTGGCCAGATCAATCTTCGGGTGTTTAGAAATCACACTGACCTATTATTTCCTTTGCATTGCCACATTTATTTGGGTTTGATTTATTCCTCCCAGAAGGACTGAAAAATGATTTTGCTTTCAGCTGTTGAATTCCATGTAATTTCAGTTAGCTTTACACTTGTATTAAAATGTCATGCAAGTTTCATCAAAGCGGATGGCCTACTGACTTCAGCAAGCCAAAACAAACATTATCTGTCCATCTCTAGTAATTCTGCCGCCCTCAGTGACCCACTCCACTCATAAGTGAGCCAGCCCTGCACTTTTCTTCTCCATTTGCTCCCTCTTAATAGTGCTCTTCTCTCCAACCCAGTCCACAAATATCCTCACAAATTGACTGAATGGCCCCATCCTTCCCCTTTGGGTTTCTGCTAAATCACGTTCCCTGCATCCACTTCCCAGAGACCACGCCAAGGAGATCTGCCTGTACTCCTGTCCTGTGTCAGGGCATCCTGGTTGCTGAACAATGGCACAGAGCAGACAGTCCCACTGTTCCTCAGGGCTGGCTATACTTTGTTATCCTCCCTTCCCATCCTCACTACAGTTTTTACATCTCTTTGTTGCTGTTCTTCCCAATGCTGCCTTTCATCAGCTTCAGTGTCACTGTATCCATTAAGTTGCTCAGTACTAACACCAGATTCATTGGACACACTTTGTCATCACATTCAGCCTTGCCACCCTGGTCCTTGATCGTCCTTAAGCTCTTCAAATTGAGTGAAAAGTGCTATGCCACCACGTTTTGCCCTCAGAGGCAGGGGCTGACTTTGTGGATAAGAGAAGGCTGGTATTTAGCGGCTATCTAACACCTAACCATAGCTCTGTGAAAGTACTGCTTCTGCTGTCCAGTACCCAGCTCTGCTTCATTCAATGATCTCCTCCTTGATTTTCTCTTTTCAGAAGTGTTATGGAGTATTTATCTGCAAAAGAGAGAAAGAAACTCTAATATGCAAGGTAAAAGTATCAAACAGTCTTATTAAGAGTTGGAAGATCCACTGCTATAAGCAAACACAGCCCCACAGAGGTCAGTGATGCCGTGTCAAATAACTAAGGTAAAAAACTGAACTAACAGTAAAGGCAGCACATACGATATGCAATAGATATGAAGCATGTCTGCTTTTGGAAAAAAAAATCTAGTTACAGCAAGATAAACCACTAATATGATATCGTCTTTGGATTTATTGCTTATAATTGACTTGAGTCTGGTGGCCTTTGGTAGCCTTTAATTCAAATCAACTTCACTTTGTCATGTAACTGACAAATATCACAAATTACAACAAAAGCAGCAAGGCCAGCATCCAATGTCAAAGGATGACTAAAAATTAATTAAGTATAAAACTAACATTCCCTATTGCTTATCCAGAGGCTATTGCTGCAGGTCAAAATTAAGGTGAATTTACAGAGCAATGGAGAAAAACCCATGTTGTGACCTCCTTCCCTCCCAAACAGAATAAACCCTAATAAAGGTCATCCTTATTTAACCTTGCATTATGAAGTGACTCATTCGATGCCTCCTCGTCATTGAAAATCTACCACATGATAAGGACACCAGTCAAAAATTAGTTCCACACGTGTTCATGCTTGAAGCACACTTTTAATGATTTGAATTGTATGAGTCAATAGGCAAAGAGAAAATATTAACTTGTTAAACAATAGACTGAACTTCTCAGACAATTTTTACACATTAGCTAAAAAACAATTAAAGAGTGCATTTTTTATGACTCTGACTTGAGTTCCTACTGACTTTCCCATCTCTTTGCTGTTCTGTTTTTCTGTCCATTTGAAAAAGCCTCTGATAAATGTCAGACTACTTAGGCAACACTGTGACTCCAAACCACAGATCTCTCTCATTATAGGATATACAATGCATGCTACAGAGAAAATAGCAGATCAAACTATTCACTAGCACTGTAGACTTTAATAATCCTCATTCTAGTTAATATTATTTGTCACATCACTGTATAAATAGTCATTACTTCAAATGAAGAACTCTTCTAAAATCTTGCCTGGAGTTAATTTTATATTAGCTCTGGATGTGAATGAGAATCCCAAGTACAAAGGAAAATCTCACTGTGAGTATTTAATTTCAGCTATCTTCTCCTAAAATATCAGAGGTGGTTCTGCAGGGCTGTTTTGCTGCTGTCCATCCTTCACACCACCGTATTGGGCCTGGATTCTCCACAGCTGCAGAAGGTCTCATCTGAATCTAACCCTTACGATTCCAGGCTTCAGTTCCAAAAGGTATTCAGATCTAACTTGGTGTAACCCTGCAGCTGTCCGACGGATCAGCCCAACTAGTGTACATTCATAGTCACACATATATTTCTGTATTCTGCAGAGTTGATGTCTTTATACTCATTTTCTTTGGCAGTTTTTCCCTTCTAAAGACATTGTCACTGACAAAGACACAGACAACCACACCAGTTTAATTACATTTTTGCAGGCTTACCTGTACTGCTAGTGAAGCAAAGAGTTACTACAACTCAGTATGGCTACTTAATCTCAGACTTAGTGCCTTGTACGTTTACATACCCTTACATGATAGACCTCCCATGACAGTGGGAGATAGAGAGGAAAATGTTACTGCCATATTAGGAGAGAAGAATGATGAAATAGCTACAGTTCAAAATCCATACACATTTAAAAAATAAACAGAACTGTTCTTGCTAAGCATTGGATTTGTAGTATGATGATTAATGGCCCCATTTAAATAAGAAAGATGGTGTGACAACATACTTCCCTGTAAAAGTGTCCCAGTATTTGGTTCAGTAATTCTAAAGCAAATACATTCTTGGCAATTAAGTTTCACTGTCAACATATTCTGTCTGTAGTTTAAAGAAATGAGCATTTGCTAATGAGGCTGCCTGTAATGGTTCCTTCAGGGTTCACATGTTCCACTACAAAGTCTAGGATTTTTCACTGATAGGCATTGTCAGTCCTTAAAGACCATTGATAGCTGGTGACACACAATTATAACTTATTTCTTAATGCTGCATACAGGTTTCCACATGATCATGTGATGGTTCATTGATTTTTTGTACAAAAACCAACTAAAATACCTGTATACTTAAGAACAACTGAAAACTCCAACAATACATCAATCAGATAACACTGAGAAAAGGACAGCCTTGGGTTTTCTTCTCTTTTTTCTTCCCACTGAATTTTTTTCTTCTGACATTTAAAATAAAAAATCAACACTATTAACAGTCTACTTGTCAAGTAAATGGGAAATGTAAATCAGAAGGGATGGGAACATGAAGCTTTCTCTGGCCTAACTCAGAGCTGAGGAAAACTTTGCTCACTTTTCTCACTTGCTGCATGACAGACCAGTCTGTGCAGTGAGCTTGAAACATTGAAAATTTTGCCCCCTCAGGATCCTCTTCTTTCACCAGGGTAGCTAGCCCCCAGAATTGCTTCCCTTCCGACTCCTCCCATTCCTTACAGGCTTCACAATTTTCTTTGTATTGCAGGGAAAAGTAATTAGAGTCATTTTTGCAGGAAAATCCATTAGTTCCTTCCAGTTGGACTTACAGTTTTTGTAACACTGTTTACTTTTTCCTTCTCAGATTTTACAGTAGCCCAAGTAATTTTTTTTTCCACAGCATTTTTTCCACTTTTTTCCTTCTTCAACACCATATACTTTACCATGTTGGACACTCAATAAGAAAAGAGTTGGATGTTACTCGAATATGCCTTAACACTACTGAACATCCAGCCACCTCCACCTTAGACAAATCTACGAACCACTCAGAAAGGGAAGTGGCTGAATGGGGCAGTCAGACTGCGTGCCACACAACAGCATAAGACCAGTCAGGTTTGGAGTCTTATAACATCTTGGAGTTAATCAGAAACACAAACCATTATGCTCCATAGCAGGTCTTTCCTTGGTCAATTTGTCTCTGCTCACGTTGTTCTTCCTTCTGTTCCGTCTTGTCGTCAGGGAGATCAGAGAGGAGTCAGGACGAGGAAAAGTCTTCTCCATGCCAGTGCTACACTTGGCTGTAGACTGCTTGAATCTGCAATTCCCCTTTCTTCTGACAGTCTCTACCCTGCCTACTTGCAACAGGAACATCCCTGGCAGCAGCTATGGACTAAGAGGTGATAGGGGGTATGGTATATAAACCAGGGACATCAGCAGGCATTTTCAGAAATATTTTCTGGGTAAAAACTCTTCCCATCACTTCTGAATTAAACTCTGTCATTCAAATGGCACTGGCTCCTGACAGGACCAGGCACACCTATATGCACAGGGTCACAGCGTTGACGGAGCAGGAGGAGCACCAGATGAGGACCAGTGCACAAGAAAGAGCAGTGCTTGGCCTTCTGCTCCCATTGCATCCTGGGCTTGGCTGGAGCAAGAAGGGCTGCTCTCAGGAGCTGTGGAGATCTTGGCAAGCGACACACTGGTCCCCGCAGCGCAGTCCAAAAGAACCCTGCAGTTGCACAGGTTCTATGGTTCCAGTACAGAGTGTAGTAAAGAAGGTTATTCCTTCTCTCAGAAATACGAGAAGATGACGTGAGCAGACTGGAAGGATCTTGACCTCCTGTCTGGCTATGCTTGGTTCAGGGTAGCAGGATTTTCATTTATCTGCACTTCTTTCATACAAAGGTCAGTTACAGCAGATACACAGGGGAGAGCAAATTGTAACTTGCATGACTTCTTCTCCATTTTGGAAGGATATTCTGGCCACCCATTTTAAATAACTCCTGTCCTGGGAATGCAAAAGGCTATTAGGAAATGCTGAAGTGAAGCCTTAAGTTACGTTACAGTAATTTGGTACTTAATTATTTCTTTTGGCATGAGTTAGATGTAAACATATGAGCATGATAATTATATATATACACACAATTACTCATTCCAATTTGTTTAATTATAAGTATGTCATTTTTCATTCCTGTCAACTACAATGCACAACAGGACCAGTGGGTTCTTAACATTTGGTGGTAGGTTGATTTTTTCCAAGGAGTTTTGACAGAGACACATGAAAGACAGACACACATTCCATGTGACAGCAAACAAATTTAGAGACAGCAGCCTCTATAAATAATCTATGTTCATCATCTTACATAACAAAGTGGAAGGTTAGCCACTTATTCCAATCTATTAAATGGTTTGCAGCAGTTTGGTAAGAAAACCTGCAGGCTTTCTCACTAGCGTTACGCTGTCACATGGCTGCGGTCAGGGAATGACAGAAGAATAAAGCCCATAAGCATGTGACTATAAATGGAAGTGCAAGTCAGTGACTTGGAAACACACAAAAAAAAAAAAACTCTAGACAAACAACGTTAAGAGAAAAAAAAGGGAGCCATTTTTCTTTTCTGATCCTGAATAATTTGTCACTTTATACAATATTTACTAAAAAGCTACAAGAGTATAATTAGGAACTTCCTACAGATCCCAGAACAGAAATGGCAGTCCTGCCTCAGCAAGGAGTGCTTGGTCTGTTCAGGGAGGGATTCCTGAGGTTACAGCTCAGGAAGCGAAAGGCAAGGGTTTTATTCCTATCCAGGAAAACTACTTGCACCACCTTTGATAAGTCACTTCCCCACTCAGTGTTTCTTCCATCTGCAACTAATTGAAAAACACCTCCTAACCCCTTAGTGGGGTAGTGCATACTGTTAGTTCTTGCTATGAGAAAGAGATCTGGTCCTCTGCCTCCCCTGATCCCCGAGTACTGCTGGTGTGGTGAGCAGCGACTAGAAAAGCCTTTGAGTTAAGGGAACAGAATTTGTTCATCAGAACAGCTGTAAGCTATAAGCTGTCCTACCCGGGTGCCCTGTAAGCTTCAGGGCAGGGAGTCTTAGCACTAGGGCAAATCCAGGAAAAACCTTTGTCAAGGAAAATAGGAAAGACTGTTCCTGTCACATATGGTGGAGGTATGAACTCCTGGCTAGTCTACCCATGTTGAGAAAAAGTTAAGGAAAAAAAAAAAAAATTTTCTCCTTGGTTTTCATTCTGCAGATACAATGGGGCCAGCTGTCTGCTAGCTTGCTTGCATTCCTCCTTGGAACAAAATAATTGGAGAACTGGAGAGAGGAAATGGTTTCCACACCTTGTTTCCACTCCATCCACACTCACTGGCCCACATATCGGCAGTGAGGTTAAGTGGGGCCAAGTAAGAAAATACTCCTCATAGAAGCAACTCAGAAAATCCTCAGCCACCCTCCCTCAAACAAAGGAAAAGCAGGGAAATGACATAGAATCATAGAATGGTTAGGGTTGGAAGGGACCTTGTCATGTGGACAAATTGGAACCCTTTGGAAAAAGGTGAACACTTTTTATACATGCAATATAAGCTTCTTGGTATTACCTGCAAATTTTCCAAGCGATTCCACCTCCACTCAGTGTCCTCCATCGCAGAGATGATGCAGCTCTAAACTGCTACAGGATTAAAGACCTCGCCCATGACATTTGAATTCAGAGTATGCAACATCTCATCTGCATTGTCTCTGCTTCCACGTTGTGCTCTGAAACCCTGGAAGAGGAATTTGGCTGATTCAAATACAGAGACAATACAGGCCAGTCCCATGTAGAGCAATTTGGGAAGCACACGTGGAAGAAAGCAGGACCTGAATTTGTCCTACCAGGCTTCAGACCTGATTAGTGAGAAGGCAAATAGAATGGGGCAAAAAGTCTGGCGCAAGGAAGGGAGTGAAGATCAGGGATTGATGAAGACAGGTTATGGGTCAGACAGGATAACTAGAAGCTAAGTTTGAGGAGAAGGACTGCTAGAAGAGGTAGGAAGAAAGGATTCAAGAGGTATGAACAGGTATCTCAAAACAAGAAGTCAGGGGAGAACTGGGAAAAATATCCAGGTACTAGGCATAGCTGGTGAAGGGAATACTGACTGTGCATCTGTGTCTCAATAGCAAAGAGACAAGACTGAAACTGAGATCAGTTGTATCTGACGACAGCACAGCCCCTTCACAACTTGAGATGGAACAAAATGTTCCCAGGTCTCTCTTAGCATCATCTTCATGTCAGCACATATCTTTACCCTTTCCCCACAAATGGGTGACAACTTACCACTGCTATCACTTTTTTTACCTTAAAAGAAAAAAGTCTGAAAATAAACTTCAGGGTTCCAAGCAGAGTTGGGTGAAACTACATATTTTTTCCCCTATGGTCAGGGGGAAGAAAAAGTATCTTGAGAACAGCAGAGCTAGGACATAAAAACCAGATCTTTATATCTGAATTCAGTAAAGGTGAAGTTTTCCATATACGTGAAGTTTTCCATAATCTGATGCAAGGTGATTCCTGTATGTGAAGTTTTCCATAATCTGATGCAAGGTGATTCCTCAAGTACTAATCATATCCTTTGCATCACAAAGTGACTATCCAAATGGGTACATAATTTCACCGTGCCTCTTCACTTATTTGTAAAGTGGGTATGGTAGCATCCCCTCACCTCAGGAATATGCCAGGATAATAAATTAATTAACGCTTGTGAGCAGCCAGATATTCAAGAGTAATAGAGAGAATCCAGGAGGAAAGTGATTATGTGTTCAGATTTAAATTCAGGGTTTGAACAGTGTGCAGTAAATAAGGCATGGGAGCACAGAGTGAACAAGAGAAAAACAGAACTGAATAGCTGCTTATTCAGTTGAATACAGTATACTAAACTAAGTGGATATCACGTGAAAAAAATACCACTGAGTCATGTCATTAAAGGTTATTACACTTGTACGCACAAGGAATGCGAAGGAAGATTCCATAGCATACTTGGCATTTTCAACTGCAGTAAGGAGCATTTTGTAATAAGTTTCTTTGTAATACTTGAAAATATTAAAATAACATAGCAGAAATTACAAAGTATTTGTCAAAATGGAGGACTCGTATATTTATGTCATTTTGCCCATGAGTTCTGCTATAAAAAGGCATATTTTGAGGTCTTGCCAACTACTCTGTGCTGTAAAATATTATTATGCCAGTGGGGAAAACACAGCTTGGCAACACCTGACACTAGCCAGATGTTAAATGAACTGCTGTTAACTTAGGTCCATACCACACTCGTAAAAAAACTTAAACCTTTGGTACCTCTGACGTGCTCCTCTTCTACAATGATGATTTCAATACGGTGGCAGATGGGAAGTCACAATTTAAACGAAGCATCATTTCAAATCTGTGGACAGTCCTTAAAAACCAAAATGTGCACAGGGTAATGCTAGTGTCTTCTTCTCTACTTCAGTAAATGCTCTCAATAATTTGATTTCCTGAACAGAGGACATATCATGTATTTTTTCCAGATGGATATTACAGAACTGACCCCAGGGGCTACAGATAATTTTCAACCGTGCATGCTTATCAATCATAGAGACTCGGGACCAGAACCGAGTCCCTGTGACACCACTGTGAACCAAACGTAAATCAATCAAAGTTAGTGGAGCTATACCAGCATGATGGTCTAACCCAGCATTTACTACAGTTCTTAAAAATCTCACATCTAGCCTAATGACCTTGAGTGAAACCTATCTCCAAATAATTTCTGATCATGAGCTAAAGAATTTATTCTTGCTTAATGAACTTAGAAACATTAAATGCACGATTTTATCTTTATGTTCTAAAAAGGTTGCTCCAAATACAAGTCCAGCTCCTCTAAAATTTAACATATCTCTTTATTATACTGCTACTGATCCTGCTGACACAGCAGTGACACTTTTCATATGAGGAGAAACATGGCTAAGCTTGAAATATTTAGTACTGTTACAGCACATCATGGGTAGTATACAGACTATCCTATATGGACACTGTAAGGAGCAACACCTTTATAGTTAGAGTGTGGCTTCTTTTGAGAAGACTGGCTTCTTTTATAGTAGTTTAGAGGAAAATTAAGTTCCATTGGAGCATTTCACAACATATGTAGCTGGTAAAATATGACACTTTATCTCTCCCTGTCTTTTTCAGGCAATAAAATTGTTTGTGGATATTCAAATGGTAGGGTTTAATCATGCCTTTCTCTTTTAAAAATCTATTTTAATATACTTTTTAATATTTTATAAACATTTTACATTTATAAGTAAATGCATTCTTCAATGGAATTGTACATCCCAGAGTGAAGAGCTTATTTTCTCCTAATGTTTCATTGTCTAAATAATATTAAATAGTTTAATTATAGATTCTATCTTTTGTGTTCAAATTCAGCAGTTTGTTTCTCCAGGCTACTTTCAAGTGGTGTAGAATTGAAGTAGACAAAACCTAATATAAAATATATAACTTTAATTTCATATAATTAAATTTCACAAACAAAAATTTGTGTAGAAAAAGATCTAAAATTCAAAGTCAAGACTTCACAGGGTACATTACCCTTTCAAGTTTCAGTAAAAAACCAGAGTATTCATAGAACCAGCCTTTCCCTGTCATTGGATCAGTCCCTCCAAATTATTAATATTAAGTAAATCTTCTATCAGGTAGAACTTAATTCTCACATATAAGGAGTCTCACTGAAGTCCACAGAGATGAGAGTAGAAATGTTCTCCTCTTAAAAAATAAACTGAAAAAATATCCAAAAGAAACATCACCTCATAAATAAAACACTGAGACATTGATTTTCCCACTTGACTTGTGGGATGCTTAGTATGGTGAAAATCATTGATTTACAGTAATATCTCTTTAACATGGCAACTTTTAGCTCAGATACTCCCGTAGACCCCAATCCGTCCTTACACGGTTGATTCCGCCTCCTTAGCAGAATGCATAGTGAAAAGTTCCAAAACTTAAGGTACCTGAATTTGTAACTGTCTTTTTATCTTCAGTTTTACTTAATCTTTATGTGCATACAGTCCTTCCCTAAAATAGTACAGCAGTTCATTCTGATGAGTAGTCAGCAGATCAACTAAGGAATTAATCTTCTCCAGAAAGGTGGAATAGAGCAGTTATCTCAAAAATGTGTTTCTCTCTACTTGCGTGCCACTATCACTGTCACAAATAGTAAGGAGGATGTTTTCCTGGCTGCTAAAGTTAATCTTCATAGCCCCAGGAGGAGGCAAACCTGGAACATCTGTAACAGGCTGTCCAGAAGAGAAGTAGCAGGAGAAGCAGCACTCCTGCTCCACCAGCTCCTGGTCTCCTTTTGCAAATGGACAATGAGATTCCTCTGCCCTAACTTTGTCTATACTCATCAACCTAAGCTCCCCTGACAATCAACAGATAAAACCAGGCATCACCATAAATTAGTGATGGACACCCATCTCCAGATGAACCTCAGTAGGTGCCTGTTTTTAAACTCTAGATGCCTAAAATTGGAAGAAATAAACCCTACCCTGAATGAACTGAAGAGAATTGCATTGCATGCTCTGAGCACACACTTCCCCTCAGGATTTTGCAAATGGAGGATGACAAGATCCTTCCCTCTAGAAGTTTGTCCCGTAAAGGCCTGGCCCCTCACAGGAAAAATTCTTATTTCAATGTCTTGTTTTTCAGAGAGCTGAAAGGAGGATCAGATCTTTTATGGACATTATTCCTTGGGTCAGAGTGAGGCCATAAGCAAGAGAATGTAGGAGAGAACAAGGCAGACTGTGGGAGGAGAGCTGAGGGTGCTACACTTTATTCTCTTGAACCATCTTCCTCAAATTAACATGATAAATGGAGAAAACAGCTCCAGCAGCCTAGGCCTGTCTTCAACCAAACTGCTCTTCTGGAACTGCCATGGATCTGAGGCAAGCACTCACAAGTAGACATACCAAACATACCAAACACATGCACATCTCCAGCTCAAGCTTGCTGAGAATAAAAATAAAAAGCTTTCTACAGGGAAAAAAAAAAAAAGATGAACTGTGGTTTCCTTTAGCTCTTTTATGTTTGAGCTGAAAGCCAAGCACCCAAAAGCACATGTTGAAGAGGCAAGCTGAGATTTCTATTTGGACATAAGAAGACCAATATGGAGCAGGAAGGAAGGCTCCAAGTGGCAGTAAGAAGAAGTAGTTGAATTTTTGTTTCTACAGATGAGATTGTAAAATGTAAGACAGACTCCTGTAAAGCCTTCACATAAAACTGGAGAAGAGATGGGGAGTGTTTTCTGTGTAAGAAATTAGAGAGGCAGCAGGAGAAACAGTAAAGGGTACAGTTGTAGGAGCCAAAAGAGGACAAGGAAAGCAGGAAGCTTTATAGGAGATGACAATGGAGAGCTTTGATTATAAAACGTCATTATAGATATAAACAAAACCAGATTCAGCAGAGATCAAAACAGAGGAACATGACTGAAAAGAGCATAAAAGGGAAAGAAATATATTTGATGAATGTAAACAACTTTTCAGTGAGTGAAGAGTTATTTAAAGAGAGGAAGAGTGGAGAAGGATTTTGCCCAAAGAGGAATGGAGTCAAGGACTGTTGTTTTAAATCAGAGGACTAAAGGATGTTTATAATGTGAAGAAAGAGTGAGAGGAAGGCAGAGAAGAAAGATACAAAGGCAAGAAATACACAATCAAGAGCAAGATAAGATTTGCTAATAATTCTTTTTTTTTAAATGGATAATTGGGCAAACAGACAATTTTTCAGGTTCACTCTGAAAAAGGTCATATTCACCCAAAAGTTTGTTTCCATTTTTTGCAGCTATATCAATTGACCCAATGAAAAATACTATCTGTTCTTACTTATGTTGTATTGTCCATATCTTTGGATTTTCAAGGCTGCAACAATTAAGAGTAATCCAAATCAAGACAAAACCAGTGAGTTTAGTAACTAGTATATGAATGCAAGGTAGGAGGGACCGAATTTGACACAGCTCTTTTCGACAGAGGAGAGAGAGAAGAAGAGAGAAGTTAGAAGTGACAAAAGCCAAACACTTCGACATGAAGTGGTAAAAGTAGAAGTATGCCTTTTTTTGTTACAGAACTAGGAAAAACTATACATCTGTGATCCATCCTTCAGAAAATGGACAACTCCTTCAAGTGGGTAGTCGGCTCTTTTTTCATTTTGCTTTTAAGATCCAGGTTACGTAATTTCCATACTGTTTTATTCGAGAACTCGTACAATCAACTTTCAGAGCAAAAGCATGCGACTTGTCCCTTCTTGAACCATAAAATGCACCTGTTGCTATGTTATAGGGAAAAAGCAAATCAATAGTGGACAGTATTTGATTGAAACAAACCTCTTTATTTCATCTTTTATTCCTTGGTGATGTAAATTCAGGAGTGATTCTGAACACATAATGAACTCCAGTTAGTCCTGCACTATAAAACTGCAGCAGACTGGAAGGGGGAGAGGTCTGATGTTGTCTACTCATCCTCCTGCCCACAGCAGGATGAGCACCACTGCTGACTGTCTGAAAACTGTTTGAAAGTTTATAGGAAAGGTTAGATAATGATGGGGATTTCACGGTGTCCCTGAGCAACTTGTTCCGGTCCTTAACTCTCCCAACCATTAAGAAGTTCTTTCTAATGTCTAATTTAAACCTCCCTTATTGCAGTTTAATCCCATTGCATTTTGTATCCATAATGAATGCGGTGAATAATTGATTCCTTTCCTCTTTGCTGCTACCTTCTACACATTTGAAGACTGTATCTTTGCCTCGTCTTTCCCTGCTAGAGAGTAAACAACTCCACTTCCTTCGGTCTTTCCTTGTAGACCATGGGGTTGTTTTTTTTTAACGTTGATCATTCTCGCTTTTCTCCTCTGGGCTCTTTCTCTCTTGAAATGCTGAATATTCTGTTTGAGGCATTACAAATGCAAGGTATGGTAGAAAAACTGTTTTGCCTGTCTCCCTGAGAGCAGTTCAAAGGCCATACCCAATTGCAAAATGAATAAATAAAGAATGCAAAGCAACAGTAAGGTAGTACTGACTTAGCTTCAGCTTGTTATTTCTTGCAAGTCGTGATCCCCTTCTGTGCAACTGCTGCCTTGTTCTGTATTTGGGAAATCTAAATTTCAGTCCAAATATAGTACTCTGCATTTTTCTTTACTGAACTGCACCCTGTTTTCTTCAGGCCATTTCTCTAATTTTCAAGAGCATGTTCAATTCTAAAGTGCAAGTGACTTCTTCCAGTTTGGTGCCATGTAAAAACTTAAAACATCAGTGAAGAGCCAGGAAAAACAACTCTCTGAACATTGATACATCACTGGTTAAGAAAACATCATTCATTTGAGAGACTGGAACTTTAAATAAAACTTCATCGTTTAGTGTGGATTCTTTCCTCTATGCTGTACTGCGTTTTTGCCTCACAAGTCATTTACATTTTACACAGCACAAGTTCACAGCTCCTTCACAACTCAAAAAATGTCTCAACATTTTCGGGGCGGGGGGGGACCTTTTCTAAGATAAAATTTGCATATGTCGGGATTTCTCCAAGACATGTGAAAACCAAAAAAAAATGGCTATTGGCCAGTAAAAACAAGTCATTGATCCACGTGCTTCCCCTATGCACAGCACCAAGATTTTTCAGATCCAGCCATATGCATGATTGCTCATTTTCTGACAGTCATCAGAAGTAATGTTAATATTCCAAGACTTCTGTTGGACCACAAGCCAGAAGTATTTTATCAGCTACCAAAGATCTCGGAGCTGTTGCCAAGGTTTACTGCATGATCACCGCTCAGCAGCTCTAACCACTGAAATGAACTGCACTGTTTTGTTCATTAGAGATAAGGCAAGAGAATGAGAACAACCTCTGCTGAAGAGTGTAGATCATTAAGCAGATCTTAATAAACTGCTTTTAAAACCAATTTTAGATATTCCAAAGCATGAGGCATAAAAAGTATCTTATGGATCCATGGTGCTGTCAAACTTTAGAAGTGACTTTAGGGAATTTTGGAGAAGTGAGTTTGGTCTGTTGGGTTCAGGGATGTATTGGTTTGAAGGGCTGGCTACGCTGCTTTGCTGGTAGAGGCTGAGGAACATCGGGACTAGCCCAGTAGTGAGATTTCCAGTATTTGCTTACCTTGATTCAACTCAGTCATGAAAAAAGTAAATACCTTTCAGAGATCACAGTCACCTAACTAAATTAAATCTAGCTAGCTCAGCACACATCATAGGAAGACAAGTTCCCTGGAAGGAAGGACATATGATTTGTGGGTAGCTCTCAGAGAGGAATAACCTTCATTTGAGATGTCTGAATGAATGAAGGCAATGTAGATTATGTGAGAAAGATATTTGAATATTCCTTCTTATGTACTGTCTTTTCAATCTTCCTTTGGGCAAAAGGAAGCTGAAATATCTTTTTACCCTACTTAAAAATTTGTCGTGTTAACAAAAAGTCAAGTTCTTAAACAGATGTCAAAACAGAACCCAGGCAGAGAGCACAAGTAGGTAGAGGAGGGCTCCCACTTAGCAGGGACTTCTGCTGGCATTTGCAGCACTAAAGGTCTTCACCTCTCAGTGTTTTCAATCAAAATGTGACAGCTTTGACAGGCTCTGGAGTTCAGTGGATAGCCAAGCAGAAACCTACTCAGATCCTAGAAACTGACACCTAACTCCTCGGAGAAGCTCTTCTTTTCAAAATGTGAATCCTTTGGAAATGCCACTTGACTTCATGTAGAATGCAGCGGCAGGAAACAATTACTTTCAAGATTTGGCTAGAGAAGTACCTGCCTCTACTTGTTTTCTACCTATTTTTCAGCATCCACACAGACTATAGGAGACCAAGGTCATTTCTTCCTTGACCAGGAGCTAGTCAAAGTCACATCTTTCACCTCCAGAAGTAGGAAATCACCCAGCTGTCCTTAAAAGACTGGGGGAGAGGGACAGCCTTCATCATTCTGATGGAGGCATGGTCATTCCACTTTCCATAAAGGAAATGGGGATTCATGGGCTGGAAAACAGATACATGACATAGCATGGTGGCTGGGGTTGTTACAGGGGAAAGATGACAATCTTGTGCCAGATATAGTCTCATTTCCAAGCAGGCTGCTCCCTTGGCAGTGAAAAACTTCATCAAGAAGGGCACTGCTGGCTCATTCACTCTGAAAGAGTGGTCAGGCACTGGAACAGGCTGCCCAGGAAAGTGGTGGAGTCACCATCCCTGAAGGCGTTCAAAGAATGTGCAGATGTGGCACTCCAGGACATGGTTTAGTAGGCATGGTGCTGTTAGGTTGACCATTGGACTTGATGATCTTGGAGGTCTCTTCCAACCTTAAGATTCTATGATTCCCCAAGTCACAAGAGCCACCAGCTACAGCAGTCCCACGGCCAACCTCAGCTTGAATACCCACAGGCAGAGAGGGTGCCTGATTCTAGCTCTACCAGATCCTGAGCTGTTTTCGTTGGATTTCAAAGGGGTAGGGTGCCAAAACCCAGAAAACACAGCAGTGAGACCCTGTGCTCAGGTTTCCCTGCTGATCAGGGAAATATCTTGCAAGGTTTGCTCAGGCTCCTGCACCCAGAAATTGAGGGCAGCAACCAAGTCCATAGGACTTGCACCCCTTTGGGGATCCTGATCTGACTGCTTTGCTATGTCACTCCTTGAACCTTCAGTGGTTTTCCTTACCTCTGTCCACCTGCAAGGCAGCAGGGAAAGCAGATCTGATCCGAACCTTGTGATTAGAAGGGCTGGTGAAGGGACGAATGCCATCCCCTGGGTCGCCCATTTCTGCCCTCGTGTAGACCCCCCAGGTTACCCGCCCGGTCTCAGCTCTCACCTCCCTGCCCCTCGATGGCCGCAGCCGCGCCACAAGCCCGTGGGCTGCGACATCGACACCAGGGCAGCCCGGCCCCACGGTGGCAGGGCGCTGCGGGGTCCGATAGCACACACACACACCATTTCTGCTGCGTCCCGGGGGTGGTGAGGGATTGGGGGTGTGGAGACGGGACTCCTTCCGTGGGTGCGAAGGAGGCTGCCGCTCTCCCTCCACCCGAAGCGGGAGCCCCGCTGCGGGCGGTTTGGTCACTGTAGCCGCGGGCTGCGCGCGTCAGGAATGGAGCAGGAGATTCCTCCTCCCTCCATACCCCCCCGCACATCCCCACCCGGCATATATAGGGGACGGAGGGGCGACGCCGGCGCCGGTCGATCCCAGCCGCTCCTCTCCGCGGCGACATGGCGAGGCCAGCAGGTGAGGGGGGCGCAGGGGGGCGGAGGAGGCTGGGCCGGACTGGAGCAGGCCGGGCAGCCCCGGCGAGGCCCCGCGCCCCGTCCCCCGACGCCGACCCCGGGGTCTCCGCAGGTGCCGCCGCGGCGCTGGGACTGCTGTGGGTGCTGGCCTGCGGCCCGGGGGAGGCCGGCTGCCGCCTCCTGAGCGTGGCCGATCTCTTCGACCGGGTGATCCGGCACTCGGATAGGATCTACAGCCTCTCCACGGCGCTCTACGCCGAACTGGTGAGTGCCGGGCCGGCCCCGACGACGACGACCGGGCTCCCGCCGCCCCGGGAGCAGCTGCCGGCGGGGCAGTGGGCTGCGAAGGGGCGGAGGGACCAGGGATAGGCGCTCTCGGTGTCTGTAGGTTTTCTTCCCCCCTCGTAGGAAAAACATTTTCCTCCCCGCGACAATGAGCTGGGGAGGCCCACTCGGAAGTGCCACACGTCGGGGATGCTGACCCCCAACGGCAAAGAGTACGCCCAAAAAATCCCGGTAAGGCTTGGACGGCGGCGGGCGGGGGGCAACGCGGACCCGGCGGGGTTGGGGGGCTGGGAGGAGGCTCCGGGGGGTCTCTCCCCCTGCCTGAAGAAAGGGAAATATACCCCCCCGTCCCGTCAGACCCCCCAAATGTCTCACCGATCACCCCAGTTGCGCCAGAGATGGGCAGAGAGGTTTTTCTGCCTCCAGTGCTTCATCAGCAGTTTGGATTGAAGAAGCTGCTAAGTTTTGACTCCGAACGGGTGCACATCACAGAGGTGTGAATCGTTACTCCGTGGTGCCTTGACAGCTGTGCATGGTGACATGTGCTCAGATTGTATTCCTTAGTTATAATAAGGGTATTGCAGTGGTGCTTTGTCCAAGCAACTGACAGACAGACATCCCTTAGACTTTGCTGTGGCAGTCTCTGTGGAACAGAAACTTAGAAAACTGTGCATGTGTGACAGATAAGTTAAATTAATCAGCGTCACTGCAAAGTGCAAAAAGCAATCAGGAGAAAGAAATAACAGTCATTATCTCTGAATGGGTAGTTAGGGAAGGGGGAAAGAACAGCAAATTGTTTTGGACAGATGTAAAGGCAAAGAGAAAAAAAAAAAAAACATTATTAGTTTAGAGAAGAAAGAGTTTCTTCAGATAGAGGAAAAGCAGATTGTAAAGTTGAGGATACAGCAGCGGGAGAAACTTTTGCCTCTAGGAGGAGACAGACGGAGATGAACTCACCATTTTGCTGTGGTTGTGAGGGAGTGAGGAGCTTCCCCCAAGACGTTTAGGAGCTCCCCTGGAAGGGCAGTGGGAAATGAGCCCCTGCCTGCTTTAGAAAGCTTTAACTAGTCAACCTTATTTCTGAACTTGTATTGCAAGGGAGGTCTTACGGCCGGTGAGTTGGGGTTAGAGAAGCAACCATCGTAACCACTGGGCACCTTCTGGGCAGTGTGTCTGCAGCAAACCTCTACCAACACAGCTGTAACCACGGCTGGTGTGAAACAGCTGCACTTCCACACCAGCAAACAGAGATGTCTGGGTGAGGGTACTTGGGGTCTTGAGACATCTAGGAGCTCCTGAAAACTTTTTCAGTACCAAGGTTGACAGGAATGCCACCATTTTGCTCATGCTGTATTCACAGTTTTAGGTATTACAGAGCTTAGGAATCTAAGAAAGCTGAAAACAAGACAAGTACAACTTTTGGGTGCTGCTTATATAAGCAAATAACCAGAGACAGAGTGGCCCTTAAGTTCTGAATATTAGAAAACTACTGAATTGCAGATGTAAATCTTAATCTCGCAGAGATTTCACAGTGAGACTGTCCAACAGTGTTCATAGGACCTGCTGCAAACTAACAGAGAAATTCTTTACTGTTTTAATTTATAAGAGAGAAGAATTAACTCACTTGATCCTGAAACTTCTGCAAGCCTGGAAAGAACCACTTTCCCACTTTAACCAGCATATTGAGCACCATCAAGAGCTTCCTGATGACAGCCTTAGCAAAGCTAAGCAAATCAGCAATATGGTGCATGAGCTGAAGACTGGAGTTGAGAAAGTAACAGAAAAGGCAAGATTTTCGATGTAGCTTTTATTTATACCAGCCATGTGGCATGAGTGACTGCAGGGGGAGAGATGTCTGCTCTTCCTTGGGCTGTAGCCTTAATGCCAACAGAGGCCCTGGTCCAGCAACACTGGACTTTGTTACAAATCCAGGAATTTTTCAGCCAAAGGATGTGACTTAGTTTACGGATTGGCAGATAAGTAGATGACATTATATAGTCCATATATGTAGAGCAATATTTTGTTAATACGAAATATATGAAAGACAGACACAAGTACAAAGACAAGAGCTATTTACAGCTTTATATATGAGCCAGTGATGATTTTACTTTTCTAGGGCAGTAGAGGAGATGTGGGTAGACCATGACAAATACTTTATTATTTTTTTCAGTCTTGTTTGGATTTACATTCTGACTAATTCAAGTATCACTGCTGTCTGCTGCAAAGAGCTCCTTCCTAAGGCAACAATTTTATGCTGGGATAAGTTCTTCAAGACAACAGTAGCATTGCTTAAGTCAGATGGAAAAGTCAGGTGCTTAAGTCAGAAAAAACAATTTCAAAACTCCATTCCAAATTCTGACAGATCATATATAAATTATTGGATGTATTTTTTTATTTCCATGTCTGTCTTCTCACTACTAACTAGAAGTCCTGATCTTTGTATTTCTTGTGCATTCATATCTAAACTCATTTGGAGTTTTGGCTAAACTAATGAGGGCTGTGTGTCCATTCTCTGAAATGGCTATACTGCCAAGGTGTCCCTTTCACTAAAAAGTGAGTGATAAACTAACATGGACCGCCTTTCAGCTTTATGAACACAGGTGGGGAATACAAGTTTTGAAATGAAAAGCAGCTCATCACTAGAATAGGAGGAATTGTACCCTGCTCCTGATTAGGGTGACTCTGAGAGTTGTCAGAAACTCGTGGAAAAAGCCCGTCTTCCAAGTGCGGCCATGGTTCTGGGCTGAAACGGCCTTAAAATTCAGAGGTATTTTCCCAACTTGACCGTTGTTTGCTTCATTCTGTAACTGAAGCAAGCCATCAAACTGTAAACTAGCCACACAGTTCTGGTATATTTACCCAGTTTTATTTCTCTAATACACCTTTGGGGAAATTAATAAGAAGGAAATCTTTGAAGTTTTGACCTTTCTGTACTATAGACATACCATACAGCAGAAATATAATTTAAAAAATGAAGCAAACAATGCACATGCATTCCAATAGTTTGCAGATGTGTTTCTCTGTAAGACACTAATTCTAAGCTTGCTTCTGTTGTGAGGCTCCTACTCTCAGAGGTGATAACAGCCTGCAGAGTTCACCAGGTTGTTAAACAGCACTGGCGAGTGCTTACATTAGAAGCTCCCCTTGACAAAGCTTATTGAAATAAATAGCTAAAAATCTCAAGACTGATTTGCTGTATTACTTCAAGAGGAAATGACAATTACCAAACAGGAGGTCCTCTACTTAAACTCAGATGGAGTTACACCCCAGTATTCTTGCATTACTAGTATATCAGATCATTTCAGGCTAGTCTAAAGCTTGTATGGATATTTTTAAGATAAAAAGACAATGCTATTATCTTCTTCAAGAAGTATGTGAAAGGTCTGGAGTCAAACAGCCCAACATAGTGATGCCTCAGTTGACTTCTGCACTAGCATTTTAAAGATTTGTTGCTGTATGTGTAGTTGTGAGCTGCGCTTCTTTTCCTGTTTCCGACACAGATGCAGTCAATGGGGATCATCAGCAATGCATTAAATGGAATGGCATCGTCTGAAGCCGCTGGTTTATCAATTAGTAATGAAGCAAACATGATGAGTGACTCTGACTTTATTCACTGTTTCAGGAGAGACTCCAATAAAGTACAAAGCTACTTAAAAATTCTTAAATGTAGGATTATGCCAGAAAATAGTTGTTGAGTTGTAATCTCTTGACAAGTAGTCTGCAGCATGTCATTTATAAAGATGAAAAAAATAGAATTTATAAATGATCACATTTACAGTAATTTTAATAGGAAAGTGGGTTTGAAATTCTTTGGCAGCTACTTGACATGGTTGACCTATGCAGATGAAATATTAAATAAAGCATCATGTGTGTATGTGGGTTAACACACCAGATAAAAAGGAATACTCTAGCAGTAGATAAATAAATGTCCTTCCACATTACACTGTGACAGACTATATTATGGCTGATTTCACACAGTTTATATATAGACATAGTTGAAAGTGAAACTCTGTTTTGTTAAACCTTGGTACAAATACATCTATATACTATCAATAAAGTCTATTTTTATGTTAAAAAAATGTTTTCCCCCATTTCTACATATGTACCTGCAGAATATTGCTTGACACTGAAGAGTTGCTGTCAATCAGTTCATGTAACTGCAGCACCCGCAGAAGACTTTCATGTTCACACCCTGCTTCTTACTAAGTTCTGTGGGCTTTCACATGTGCCCCATAAGATTTAATTCTTAGCACTTTTATTCATTTTGAATTTTCTTTTATACCTGTAATGGCTTCACTGATTTCAGCGGAAACTCCTAAAGAGAAAGTCTCTATATAGAATCATAGAATCATAGAATGGTTAGGGTTGGAAGGGACCTTCAAAGGTCATCTAGTCCAACCCGCCTGCAAGGAGCAGGGACATCCCTGACTAGATCAGGTTGCTCAGAGCCTCATCCAACCTGGCCTTGAACGTTTCCAGGGATGGGGCATCCACCACCTCTCTGGGCAACCTGTTCCAGTGCTCTACAACTCTCATTGTAAAAAATTTTTTTTCTAATATCTAATCTAAACCTACCTCCTTCTAATTTAAACCCATTACCCCTTGTCCTATCACAACAGGCCCTACTGAACAGCCTGTCCCCATCTTTCCTGTAGGCCCCCATATGAAAGGTAAGTCAGAATTCTGGCCCAAATACTGTTTCAGTCTGAGGGCCGAGTATGGCTGATGTAACAATAAGTCTCTTTCCTGCAACACACACTGACCCAGGGCTTAGTTTTACAGTAATAATGACAAACCCCATCACAAATAAAAATCTGAAAGCTGTCAGATATATTATAGCCATCACATTTTCCTAGCAGTGGAGTGGTGCTGATAGCTGTTCACAGAACAAAACACCTTTGCATTCAGATCCTAGATGAGCCATTTGAACAGGCATTTAGCATCAACATGGATTTATCTTTAATATTCTTGACTATTTTATCCCTGAATGTTCTTTTCTGGCCACCTCTGATCTTGATGGTTCTTGACAGTAACTGGAGCTTGGGCTGCCAAGAATGGAGAGTAAAATTACAGAATCATAGAATCATTAGGGTTGGAAGGGACCTTTAAAGGTCATCTAGTCCAACCCCCCTGCAAGGAGCAGGGACATCTCCAACCAGATCAGGTTGCTCAGAGCCCCGTCCAACCTGGGCTTGAACGTTTCCAGGGACGGGGCATCAACCACGTCTCTGGGCAACCTGTTCCAGTGTTCCACCACCCTCATTGTAAAAAGAAAATTTCCTAATATCTAATCTGATGCTGATGATTATTTAATAATGATGCTCAGTTTGGGCTTGAGAAATTCAGCAGGGAAATGTTTCAAGTAAACTTTTATGCAGGACAAAGGAACCTTTTCAGTCACATCTCTCTAACTGCCGATACCCTCAGATGCTATCTTGTAGACAGCTGATGCACTTTCTCAGCTAGAAGCTGTGAGTGTTCACAATTCATAGCTGGTCCCTGATGTGCCAGGAATGGTAGAAATGCAAGGGGTTACACGGTGCCTGCCCTGAAGAAGCTGCTAGCTGCAATTCCTTAATAAAGATGCAGTAGCAATTAATGGCTACAGCATTTGTCCCGTCGCCCGGTGTAGCCGCAGACCCAGAGTAGAGCAGCACGCTGATGTGTGTCTCCTGGGCCAGCGAGGGATTATTCCTGCCTCTGAAATGCCGAAACTGGGCAAGCGGGCATTAATTAGAGAGAAAAACGGTGTTAGGGTGTAATCGCTCTGCACCCCAGCAAAGACGGCGTTTTCCACGGCAGAGCTGTCTTCCATCAGGAGCGAAAGGTAACGAAGACGGGAGGCTGACGGAAGGAAGCTCCCTCCGGGCCCGGCACTGTCCTGTCCCGTCCCGTCCCGTCCCGTCCCGTCCTCCCCCGGGGCCCCCGGCCAGGGCTGCCGCGCTGCGCGCCGCGCTACCACAAGGGGGCTCCGCGAGTGGGCGGTGGCGGCCTCCCCACGAGTGGGAGGCGGCCCTGTCCCCCACAGGCGGGTGGTGGCCGTGTCCCTCTGGGCGGGAGGTGGCCGTGGACCCCACGGGTGGGCAGTGGCAAGGGGCTTGGTGGCTTCTCAGAGCCAGTTGCAGGGCAACTTGGAAATCAAACAGTAACAGCTACGAGGAACTTCGACGGCTGGGAAGACATCCCAGGGGTTAGGTGGAAAACATGTTGCAAATGGCTCAGATCATACAAATAAGTGTCATCTTCTTCGAAGAGCAGAACCCCGGGAATGTTTTGCTGTAGAGAAATGTGAAAATAGAGAAAACAAGGAAGCAGGTGCCGCAGGAGGAACAATGCACCGAAGCATTACCCATACTCATCCACACGCAGGGTTGCATTTCAAGATTTGCCTTGGACTGAAGCAAGGCCTGTTGATAAAACAAAAGTCTTCCTACATTGCCGACATTGCCTTGCTTCCTCTTTCAACTGAGAAAACAACTGAGTGCTGGGCTGAACACGGCGTGTTTTTGTCTGTGGCCTGTGAGAGACTGTGTTGAATATTTGTCTCAACATTGTCGAAACATCAAACCACCACCCGAACAATGGCTTCCCGTTATCTCACAGAACCTGAATGCAGAAATGGTTCAGAGACATCTAGCCCTAGCCCCCCGGCATGCATCCCCAGAGGTGCGTATCACCCAGTAATGGGCGTGCATATCGCCCAGTAATGGATCACCTGGTAATGGGCATGCATATCACCGCCAGGTGAGGGGTGCGGCTAGGAAAAACCAGCTCTTGAAATACAAAGAAAACAACCAACATAAAAGGAGAACATTTCTTAAAGGAACACACTTTCTTCAATACACTTTCTATACTACACTCTATTCACTACACACACTTTCTTCAGTACACTTTCTGCACCACACACTTTCTTCAATACACTTTCTTCACTACACACACACTTTCTACACACACACTTTCTGGACTACACTTCTTTTCTTCACTACACAACTGCACTTCACTCAACGGCTCGCTCTCTCTCTTTCAACGAAATACACATCCACGGAACCGACATCGAAAGGACCAACACCGGACGGATCGTTCCTTCATTGAGCGAACTGGACTGTTGGGATGCTGCAACCCCGTGGTGGTAGCTATTATAACCGGAATTCTTTTCCCTCTTTCCTTTCTTTCTCTCCTTTTTCTTTCATTTGCAAACTTCTTGTCGGGTTAATAAAGTTATCTGGCACTTGACTCCGTTTTGAGTCTTAATTCTGTTTCCCGAGAATACGAACAAAACCATGCTCTGGGGTGTGAGAGGTTGGTCCAGCCGCCCCTAGCCTCCCAGACTAGTCTTGAGAGAAGGAGTTAAAGAAATTTTAGTAGATATAGTATTGATTCATTATTGCTGTGCATACATCAAGTTGATAAATAGTGCTTAATGTTTTGCTAGCCACCTGCTTAACGATTTGCTAACCACTGTGCAAACTATCTGAAGAAGAAAGTCTTGCGATTTTCAGGAAAGACAGTTCCTGCTAAGGACTAGGGAGGTCGCTTCAAGAACCAGCTGAGACCGACCCTGCAGCTTGAATAAAAGCCAAAGGATAACTGAGTTTGCGCAAGAACAAAAGGTGACTAGCGGTGACGAAGAGGAGTCACCTACCTTCATCCCCACGACCCCCGACGACCACCACCAGGAGACACTGCGCAAGCCCAGACAGGAGGAGTTTATGGAAATGACCCCTTGGGACTAATTTTAATACGAAGCGGGGATAGGTCATGCATATGTATAGGCGTATTGCGAAACTTTATGTATATGTAATATTTGGTTGTATAAATTTAAAGAGAGTTGCTGCGTCAGGTGCGCACGGCTTTGGTGGGACTACCCCCCTGTGCTGCCCAGCGCTGAATAAACATACCTACTTTACAATCTTACAGATTGTGGAGTCTGTTTTCCGCACGTCAGTCTAAGGTTGGCTGAA
This sequence comes from Tetrax tetrax, assembly GCA_009806455.1. Classification (NCBI taxonomy): domain Eukaryota; kingdom Metazoa; phylum Chordata; class Aves; order Otidiformes; family Otididae; genus Tetrax; species Tetrax tetrax. The sequence goes on from WHYT01014355.1 coordinate 84,264, forward strand.
ACGCAAGGGGCCCTTCCTCTCGTCCGAAACTGGAACGTGACATGGCTGCCGATGCCTCAAACAGAAATACCAGCGACGGTTGGTTTTTGCACAGGGGAATACTTCATCTCCTGCAGGATTTCTCTCCAAGATGGCAGCGAAACTACTTAGGAATATTTGAAAATGTAAAATTGCGCGCTACAATCAAATGCTTTGGAGTTTGAGAATGCATCTGTTTGCATCTGAGAATAACAAATTAGAGGAAACAACTTTGCAAATTAATGTAAAATGAGAAAATCGGGATTGGCTTCCAGTTGAGTGCTGGGCTCGTGTGCAACAACCTGTAGCAATGTATGCTATAGGTAAGTCATGGTGTAATCTCCCTTTGTGGAACAACATGTTTCCATTAACCTTCCTTGTCAGCCAAATAAATTTAAGAATTAAAAATATCTCCATTGCTCTTCAGACCTTATCACATGAAATGTTGCAGGATAATCCCAGAATATTGGCATTTTTGTATAGTCCAATTCATTTTTTCAGTTATTAGAAGTTGCTTTTGTACATTGTAGGTTTCCTTGTCACAACTTTTCCATTTTTTTTCAGAATGATGAAGGATATGGCAGAGACACTCTCAGTGACAGAAAATTCATTTTTTTTTCCTTTCAAAATGTGCTAAATGGTTTTGATAGTATATCTTAAACTTAGACTGAATCTGATATGTGCTGATGTTTGCATGATAGATTAAGTGACAGGTGTCACTTGTAGTTTAACTCTTATCTAAAACCATCTAAAAGCAAAGCAGAAACAAATGGAAAGAGTTTTATTTGAACAATATGCATTAAGGTTCAATTATCTCATATTTAATTCAAATGTTGACATGCAAAGAAAAAATTACTTGGAAAAACTTAAGAATTCCTCAAGGGTTGGATGCTTACAAAAGGTGAGATTTCTGTGTGTTTGGGTGAGTACTGGAGGATCGCTATTGAGGTGTTGCCTTGTGACAACCCCACCCACCATGCTCAGCTTCATTGTTTACAATTACAGCCAGTATCTATAGAAAACCAAGGAGTGGGAGTTGCCATTTTCTCTCCATTAATTTAGGTGCACGCACACATGGGGAGCACCTCAGATCCAGGTTTACGTACCTCAGTTTATCTTATCCAGCAGCAGTCATGAGGCAGGTAACCTAGAAGCACAGTCATTAAAGACTCCTGCAGTCAATGGCAATCCATCCACTGCAAGCCTTTCTCCACAGGGGCTTGATGGTCTCCCCATGGTCAAAAGCTAAGTCTCATCTTAATTGGATCCCAATTCCTCTCCAGTCCTTTTTTTTTAAGGCACTGAATTTAGAGCTAACTTGCTTGAAATTAGTTTGTCTTTCCTTCTAGTTTGTGAAAATCAGTAATGGTCTTGTTGGTAGAGGGTGTGGAAGCGTGTGAAAGTACTTAATTTATGTCGGTCTTTTGACTGTGGCACGTATATTCGTCAGAGGAGCCGTGTGGCTACAGTGATGGCAACTGGTATTTAAAACCCAGTACTAGTAAATCACAGCAGATAAAACACATCTGATGTATTACTGCAGCTCAGGAATGACATTTGACCATTGTACTATTGTTCTGACACTGAAGTTACTAATGCAGTTTTGTGTCTTAAAGCAGTCTTGTTCTCCTCGGCAGATTGTAACAATTAATTCATATTTGGCAAAGAATCAATAAAAACAAGACAACTTTTAGAAAATTGCAAGCACTGACACAGGTGTGGTCAGTAAATCCAGCTTTTAGCAATGTTATATGAGGTCCATGGAGGAGCTAGCTTACCTCCTATGTTCACAGTCTCACCGTTGTTTACACACAATAAAATGTGCCTGTGGCTGTGCCTGATGTAGACTGGCAAAACCTGCACCATTTGTGATACCTTTCAAAAAACCAAGAGCCAGACTTAGAAATTGAAATCGGCACCTTCTTGTTAGGTATCAGAGAAGCTCCTCTGAGCACCTGACCTTAAGAACAGACTTTCAGGATCCACATTCAGACCTGCCTGGAGGATCTCCAACAGGTGGAGTGACCAATGCCTCTCCTGTTCCTGAGGCTGCTCAGTTGTGCAGCAGGATCCCTGTGTCAGCAGCACAGCCTGAGGGCACGGGAGTCTGCAGCTCTGGTAACAAAGCAAGTACTGAGTCTTGGCCCTTTCTCCCTTTCCCTGTTGTATTCTGTATTACATTAGCACTGATAAGTTGCCAGACTAAACAGAGAGGTGCCCAGCGAGTATAAGTATCTGCATTGTTAATGCCCTCTGAAGAGCTGGGTTTTTTAATTGCGGTTTGGAACTTGAGGTACCTGAACTCTGCCCAGCCCCAGGATCCCAGCAAACATCCTTCCTTATGTTCTACAGTCTGGAGCTATAGTCTCAGAATGCCACACACAGGAAATACTTCAGAGAGAGACCCTACAACCATGCTGCAAGGTCATCCACCGGGTCATATATTTGAAGGCAAAGTGGTATGTTGCTGGTTTTAACTGTGAGATGTCACGAGTATCATGTCAGTCCATAATATCAGGTGCATTCTGTGCCCTGTACCTCTGCAATGTGCCTGTCACAAAGCACTTCAAACACCTGCTGGGATTTTGCATATAATTTGTGCTTTGTTCTTTCATAACCAGTGTGCATACATTATTTGAAGAAAACCAATACTTACTACTTGATCCTTCACACAGAAAAGATGGGCACGGTAAGTATATCGTATTTTTGTATTCATTCTGGGTTCTGTTCCTCATTTACCAAGTTTTCACAGTATGGCTTGAAGGGAAACTTCTCCTCTAAATAGCTTAAAATGAGAGAAATGGAGGTTGTATGTGTTATGGGCCTAAATCCATTTTGACTGAATCAGACTATTTTAGGTATAATTCAAAATTCACATGTATACTTTTAGGGTTTTTAAGAAAGCTTGGTCAGCACTTTCAAGTAAAGAATGTTTTATCTGGCACACTGAAACTTCACTCTGGCTGTGGAATAAGAATACTGGTAGGAGGTGTTAAGAGATTTGGAGGGCTGTGAAACAGTGTAAGTTTTAATAGGCTGCAGTGAAATCTGAACTTGCTCAATTTAAAACATATATAACATTATGACTGTGAAACAAATTTTGCAGGAGCCTTGCTTGATCTTTACCTCAGTCAGACATCCTTCAGATGTACTCTGTTTAGCACATCAGCTCAGAGTTTTGACAGCAGTTCACATTCGGTGCTTGCAACACCATCAACTGAAAGAATTTCCCAAGGAGCACTCTGAATCCCATCTCCCCTCTCCAGAAGTGCTGCCTCTAACACTGATGCTTGATTGACTTGCAGTAAAAGAATACGAGCAGCTGTGAAGACTCCTTTTCCCTGAAAGGTGAGATGGGAAACCCCAGTCACCGCTGCCATAAACTGATTTCCTCCAAAATGGGAAGAACTAATGAATACCCACACATGTCTACCTCTACTTGATTTTTATGATAATTTGGAAATACCTGCACACCTTTCATTGTAGGCAGACACTAGCAAATGCCATTTCAGAAGAATCTGGGTCATCAACACTTGTTGGCCCTTCAGGTAGGAGTCAGTCAAACAGGGCAGGACTATGACTTGGATAGGGCAATTGGACAGTAAATTAATCCCCATGTATACGCAATGTCTCCGTCTGTCCCTAAAGGTTTTAGGCAGAACATGAGTTGGTTCTGGGATTTCAATTGCAGGATAGGAAGAAACTTCTCACATTATTGAATAGCATAGTACACATGGCATACTAAATGTGTTCAAAGGCCTTTTGAGCGTAGGTAGGCTGCTTAAGCTAATGAGGGTTTGTAACCACAAGAAGAAATAACTTCTTAATTTTTCTGTAATTTGTTTTTTCTTTAAAACAAGCGTAGGAAATCACACGCAAAGAATGATGTATAGTGCGAGACTAGGACTTCACAGCTGACCACACAGAAGGCAAGACATGCACAGGGCAGGATAAAAAACTTGCCTGATGGTGCATGAAGTTTATGATACCAGCTTCATAACTGCAATCTCAAGCTTTTTAGCTGTAAATGTATCTAAGCTTCAGCTCTGAGAGAATACAATATAACAAGAGGAATAGTAGACCATCCACCAAAAGATAAAACGTTAAACAACAATTGTATGGCTTTTTGACCGACGTACAACACACTTCAAAAAGCTTTGGAACTCAAGGCAAGAATAATTAGAAACATTCGTGGCAGGCATGATGAGGAAAGCCAGACTAGATGATGATAATAATCTCTTTTGGCTACAAAATATATGAATCTGGCAGCAATGAAATAGACCATATAAAACCATCGTGTTCTCCAAAAGGTTTTGCCTGTAACATAAAATACTTTTAGTCTTTCTTCTCAACAAATGCATTCATAACAGTATGATAAAGAAAAACAGTCTGCTCCAGTTTTCAGCTATGAAGCCTTGCAAATAAACAAAATATGATACTTAAATTCATAGAGTGATTCCCTTAAAGTGGATCAAGCAAGCAAATAATTTTAAGTTAAGTAATTTTAATAATATTATGTCACGCTACTTGTATTACACAGAATATTGTCCTGTTTTTGATAGACATATGCTAATATGTCCTTATTGGCATCAGTTTAAATAGGAAGAAGTCAGAAATAAGGCTACTATGGTATGTCAGCTCCTTAAATACTCCTCTGAGATGGCGGTAGTGTCAGTTTTTCCACTTACAGGTCTGTTGCTTAAAGCATTTGGGCTACAATTCTGCAAATTGCCATTACAGTTTTGAAATACAGAAGAGATTACAAGAGATTGCACTAGCAGTCTGGCAAAAGCCACTGAAATTACAAGTTAGGAATGCTGGAAGGTTCAATCACAGGAGAAAAGATAAGGGTTAGTGAATTGTGTTTCCCAGTATGCATTCATATGAAAGTGATTTAAATGCTGAATATTTAATAGGGTTGGTTGGTTGGTTGTCTTTTAGTATTGAATACTTCACCAGGGTTATCAGCTGACCTGTGACCACGCTATTTAAAACTAACTGAATACTGATATAGGTGAGGACAGATGGAGAAAACTTACTAAAAATGCTTACGTTTATCTAATATGGACCTATTGTGTCATTTAATGAACTTCATAAAGAACCCAAAGCAACTTACTGTCTTGAAGAAAATAGGATTATTCTCATCTCGTGCACAAAAGAAATTAATTGGTCTGATTGCAATAAGAGATAAAAGTGATTCTTTATCAGTGGGTTTTTAATGAATATCGTATACAGCACAGATGTATAAATCAGAGCACAACGTCAGCTTCATGCTCCTTACTTCATTTTACTTACCATCGGTTCCTATTTCACTTTTAAGGTCAGTATAAGACTGGAAAAGACACAAGAAAAGACTGAGTATTGAAGAATACTTCTTAAATCATTAGTTGTTTGTCATTTTAATGGTGTTAGACTTTAGCAAATTTATGAGGCATAAACTAGTTAGCTTTACAATGTCCAAATATTGTTAGTCTTAGAAGACCGCTCATTTGAAGCCTGTGCTCTCCACTCAATTAACAAACTGCCCTTATTTCCTTAGGCTGATGATGTAACTGCCTTATTTGCAGTGTCTTGGTCAGGATACAAATACAATGGGCTCTGCGATGAATTTGCTCTTGGAGGTGGTTGTTTACTGATCAGTCTTTCAGAATTTCCTGGAGAATTCTCCCTCCACCTTGGACTTGCCTGCTCCTGAGACACTTCCCACACAGATGGGCACGGGGAGGTAAAATTCACGGTGGATCGTGAGAGGTAGTTCTCCTGAAGACCTTCTTCTTGGAGGCACCTGTTTGAAAGCACTTCTTTTTCTTTGGAGTTTCGCCATTTCATCCTTCGATTCTGGAACCAAATTTTCACCTGTTTGCAAGTCAATGAGAGTTTATTAGCACTCTTTTATTTTAACAACTTTGCCCTAACAAGGCTTTTTTTTTTCTTTCCATCTCCTTAGTTTCATGTTCCTTTCTTATTCAATGTTATAGTAGATCCAGTGAAGCTGACTGACTGACATTCACTGAGGACTTTCCCATCACTATTTACTACAGCTGGGCCAAATATTCTCCTTGACTGTAACCACCTCCAACAGGTGATTTTTCACCTTAGACTGGAAAAAGGACAGCCCAGTGGGTAGGGACAGAGCAATTTCCTCTAGCAACACCCTTCTAGACGGGAAAGGATTTGTAGAGTAAATGAGAATAGTCATTTACAAAATTAAGTGATATTACTGCCTATGTGAAGCCTTCTATTTAAAAGAGGGTCTCAGAACTATGACTGTCCCATTCACAAGCATAGCTAAAATAGCTTGGCCATATAGCTTCAAAATGTGCGTTATGACATATGACACAGCAGTGAGGATTTAAAGACATTTTGTCTGCCTGACTACAGTTTTCCAGGAGATGCCTAGAATCCACGTGCTGTTGAGATAAAATCCATTTTTCAAAAACTTTGAGTTGCGAAGCTTGATCCCAAGTGTTCAAATGCATTTATGAAATTCTGGGAAAAGCTTGGAGAAATATAAAGGAACTGGTTTTATAAAAACAGAATAAATGGAGGGGATGGGGGCGAAGGGAGAATCAATCAAATTATTCAGATTGTGTTCTATTTTCCCTTAAATATTTGCATTTAGTTCTAGTATTCAGACACTTGATATGAAGACAAAGGGGCCATGCTTTCAAAAGTTTGAGAATCATTGTCTTAGATGGCAAGTACTCTTCCTCCAGCACAACTGGTCAGAAAATCGAAGTAGTAACCTTCACGGCAACTGCTCTTCCTTTAATGAGGAAAAACAAACAAACAAACAAACAAAAAACACACCCCCCCAAAAAAAACCCCATAGATATCCAGTCTGTCATTATCATGAAATTATTTTACTGTAGTGGTAGTTGTTATCTATGTGTCCTTCCATTATTTTTTTTTATTCCCTGGAGCTCTCTTGAATATCAAGAACACAGAAGGAAAACTCAAGGAAATAATTGTAATATTAGGAATTAGGAACCTAGGGAACAATATTTCTCTATGACTACACATTGGGAAATTTTTAGGCAGAGCACTAGTGAGTGCAATTGTACATTCTCGTTGAAACAGTTTATTCTGCAGAGATTACAGCTCTGTTCATCACATTGAGAAGTACCACACCATACTTCTTTTTTTGTTTATAGTTGCAGTGCTTGTGATGGCGTCAGAGTCATTCAGGTTGCAAGGAGCCACTACAGACCACAAAATCTAAACTCTTGCACAAAGTCAAGCCAACTGCAAAGTTAGATCAAATTGCTGAGGGTCTTGTCAAGTTCTGAAAATCTCCAAGATAAAGATGGTGAGAGCTCCTATTGCCATTCCCAGGCCTTTCTGCCTCCCTGACAGCTTCTGCCATACACATCCTAAGCACTTTCACTCCTGCTGCGTGCAAAGAAATAAAATGGTACTGTCACTCTCTTTCAGCTGTACTTTAGAGATCTGCCTCTACTCCAGCACCTTCAGAATCCCACCTGCCAGTGGCTAACATGTTCATTTTCTGCTGATACATGTCCTCACAACCATTTTTTCTGGTTTCTTTCGGGTTTTGTGCTCTTCAAGCCAGGCACTTTTCCTCTGTTTTTCTCTGCAGCTAGGTCAGGTCCCTGAGATTCTAGATTGGGCTACTGCTGCTCAGCACCATCATTAACGTACTTGTCCAGTTAAAATAGCTCACTGGAGGTATTAGACCCTCTGCTAAAATCTAAAGTCTTGCAGTAGGCCAACTCAGACTCATGTGAAAATCCCCATTAAATGTGAACTGGTAAGTAAAGTGGGAGCGTTTTACAAGGTCACTCTGCAAAACTTTTCCTTCTGGAGCTTCTCACAACTCTGAGGATTTCTTTCCTTGTGCAGCTAAGTTTCTTTCTGTAGGGATGTTTGCCTGTCTCTGGGGGCAGAATGGCTTCAAAGCAAGTGCTGTTGATTGCATTGTCACTCGTTTCCGAGTGCAAAGGGTGCTCAGAGGAATGCAGGAGGGCTTTATGCTCTGCTGTTTTCTGCCTGGATCACTGCCTATCAGGCAGTGGGATGGAGCACAGTTCCCTACCCTAAAGCTCTTGAGGGGGCTCTGTCAGACAGCAAAATGGGAGCTGGAAGTGAAACACAGAGGTCATGTTTCTTCCATTTTGTGTGAAAAAAAGGTGTGATAGACTTTTGAATGTACACCTTCAGGAAATAAACTAGGAACCTGTTCAAGCATTCCTTGGTTAGAACTGCCATTGATTTACTGAGGCCTTTACTCAGCCAAGGACTCAGGGCTCCCCCTGTGCTGTTCAATTTTCCTCCTTCAAAGACATTTTAAAGATCTTTTCCACAAAAAGACAAAGTCACAGATGTTCTGTCATTCCTTACCTGAGACTCCTTTAGACCCAAGTTAATGGCCAATTTCTTCCTGTCTGTTTTACTGATATACTTCTGCTTCTGAAACATTTTCTCCAAAGCTTTCCTCTGGTCTTCAGAAAAGACAGCTCTTCTTAATATACCTCTCCGGGCTTTGGAGTTAGATTCCTGGGTCAGAAGAGGCAGGACACTTTCCTCTCCTAGTGGAAATGAATGAGAGTTTCACATAATATCTAACACACATCAGAGAAATATTAAGTGCTGTTCATTATAATGCTAGCAGACTACTGTCCCACTTTTGATTTGTTGTCATTATTAGTGTGTCGTAATGCTTCAGTCATATTCATTAAGGACTAAATCCTCACTTGGATCTAGAGGTGTTGTCAGTGGTCAAAAGTCTCCCCTTGACATAGTAAAAAGTAAATCAGATGAGTTCATAGAAGAACATTACCACAGGGCCCATGCTACTGTAAAATTCAAATATAGTCATGAAGAAACTTCTCCACTTTCCTTTGCACATTATCATCACCAAGTAAACTGCAGCAAGTTTTCCTAGGAGTTTATTTTCTCCCTGTGTGAAATGTAGAACCAGACAAAAGCAGTCTGTAATACTGATTCAAAGAAACTAAATAGGCTTTCTTTAGTTTTGTTTACCAACGAAAGGCTTTCATAGTGAACTATTTCTCAGAAAACCCCTGGCCATTCACTTACTCATTCTGGAAACCACAGCAATGTCTTTATTACAGGATTTAGGGAGTACTTGAACTTACTCCTTTCAGCCTAGTTTCTAATCCTTTGATATCTTATAGCAAGTCCTGGGAGGGCAATTTTCAATTAATCCAATCATATCCCCTTGATCCATGGCTAGAGGGAACCCTACCCTCAAAAACAAACTCAAAGTTGGGGGAAAGAGCTTCAGTGGAGAAGTGTTCACATTGTCCCTTCACTGGCCTTACAAAGAGCATAGAACACCCAAATTCAGATAAATCTCTCACCTTCCTCACACCCTATAAAGCCTAAAGCCATAGTGCTTTCCCATGCTCCCTCTCCTCTAGAAGGATGTGGTGTGTGGGGAGCAGTCCCTGGTGAGGCTTGCTACGTTTCCAGCACTCCCAGCTTCCCCAAATGCTCGCCCAGGGAGCAGTACCAGAGGCGAGTCACCAAGCGTTGGACATGATAATCGCATGGGGCAGTTGCAAGCAGGCCAGGAAAGAGTTGTCCTTTAATTCAGAAACCTGTGCCATGGCTCTACAGCCACTGACACCTACAACCTTTCTGTGAGAGGGCAGCCACAAAGATGCCTTTTGTTTGTAGTGCATTCAAGTTAGACTCTATAAGTGCAAGCTGTCCTGCTGTTGATGGCTCTTTCCCCTATGCATGGGCCAAGATTGCCACCCCAGCTTACAGTTACAGCAGCTGCAAAGGTGTGCTGAGGTTTGATTTCTGTCAAGTATCATTTTCATATCAAAGTCAATGGCAAAATTCCCATGTAAAGCAGATTTTCTAAAAGACTGCACATTCATTAATTAAAATGTCTATCTCTAGCTAGCTGGTGGGGGGAGGGGACGTAAATGTATTTTTTGAATAGATATAATGCTCTTGAAAACACTAATTAAACCCAGATGCAGCTTTCGCAAACTGTTCCCTGGGGCTAGACCACATTTCAGCTTCTGTATATTATACATATATACACTTGGGTATATGTATCTTTAAACACCGACAGAGAAACAAACACAGGTATCTTGAGGGTATTGTAGAACTGTGTATGAATAATCTTGAGAAACTAAAATGTATACGTGTATGTCTTGCAAAGTTGACTAAATACTTTTGAGGTGCATGTGTGACTGGCTTGGTATTACATACATTACCCCTATATCCTGCCTCCAGCTGTGACCAGCAGAGGAACAATATTAGAAGCTCAGCAAGTATACAATGATCCTTTCCTAAAATACTCTGCTACTGTCAAAAAGAACTGATTTAGGGACCATTGCATTCTCTTAGATATGCCTTTCTTGAATTTTTCTACACCTTAAGAACCTGTCTTTAAATTTGTCCCCCATAATAGCCTGCAGCAAAAAGTAACTATTATGATTTAAAATGCTACAATATAAAGAAGTCTAAATTTATACAGATGTATTTCAATTTTCAACACTATGTTTGAGATCAGATACAAAAATCATAACCTACAGGTTAGAGTCCTGATATTTATGACACAGTGAGACACAGTCAGACTCCATTCAAACCAAAATAAACTATCTGCAGAACAAAAGTCAAGATGCCATGCTGGAGGTTTCTGCAAAGGGCAAGCTGGGTTCACACGTCTCCGAGGAGCACACAGCCCCCTCACGACTCCCATCCCAAGCTACCATCCTGCCCATTAAGCTGGGGTCAAACACTGGCCCTTCTTCCTCGAGCATGTTTTTTCTTCTTGCTCAAATTTGGTGAATTTAGGTATCTTTTTCCAGGTAGCCTCTGAGTAGTCTGATTAATCACCAGCCATTCTCAAGTTTACTGGAAGGTATAGTCTGACAGCAGAAGATCTGGTACCTTCTCTCATTCCCACCGCAGGACGAGAGACACCAGCAAAGGAAGAGGAGTAACAGGGCTGGTCCTTGCTTCCTGGCCTCCATTCCACAATGGAGTTGTCAGCCAAGGACAGAGGATGCCAGAATATGTGACCCCTTAAAATTTGTCTTGCCTGGCTGGTTGTTAACAGTCAATCAGCAAAGAAACAACCTCCTGCTGGAGCCCTGAGGCACCAATTAACTCCCACACAGGCATATGTAGGGTACAGCTTAACACCTGTATCAGACTAACTTAATAGTGAAGAATCTACACACTCCAAGGCACCACATGTGACTGATTTTAAAAGATAACTAAACAAAATTTAATGATGAGCAGAATGCTCACAAGTATTAGCAAACAGCCACTGGGTCAAAAAATTTTAAACTCATGTTTGGGATAATGAATACCCACTCCTGATTGACTAGCCTAGAGAATTTTTTTTAAGAATACTCCAAATTCCAAAATGCATTCCAACTGCTCACACAAAAACTAAATTTCCATTTGTGGATTAAAGGATTTTTCAGTACGGCAGCATAGGCAGTCATTCATATATTACAGCAATTCCATCAAAATTAAATAAGTCAGTTTGTGGACTGTTGCTCTGAACATGCATCAAAAGGTTTAGTGCTCTGCTGACATAAATGTGAATCCATTACCAACTATTTCCTATGTTGCTGGTTTGATTTTTGGTTTACTTCTTTCTTTTTTTTTTTTTTTTTTTTTTTTTTTTTTTTTTTTTTTTTTTTTTTTTTTTTTTTAATCTTTCCTTTGTATCCTAATATATAGTGATAAATGTCCTCTTAATCTGTGGAACAATCTTCATTTGCCTTCATGGCAGAGACCACCTTGAAGGAGCAAGTAAAAGCTTTAGTCATGGTTTCCATTTTTTCATTTGAATTCAATACATTCTAGTTAAATGGACAATTAATAGGTCACTTCCAAAATAGTAGTGTATCAGTCCTGGTTAATAAACAATCCCCACAGTTGATAATGGGCCTATGTATTCAGCAAGTCCCTGTATACACTCAGCTCATCCACTAAATCCCTTTTCAGGTAGACAGGGTTATATGGGAAGATGAGCTAGAATGAGTCTATAAAAGTCAGTTTCATTCACTGCTTTATTTTTCAGTCAAGTGCTTTAAATGGTGTCCAGAAAATCTCTTGGAATGTGAGACAGGAGAAAAGACTGGCACATAGAGTATTGCTTTATGGCCATACAAAAGGGCAACTGACCCTTGCCCAGGCCTTTTCAATGTGAAATGGTTCCTAAAGTTCATCTGCACAGTGAAAAATTGTGGTGAGGTCGCGTGTGGATGAGTAAAGTGAAAGTGGTGATTGGTCATGGTGCTGTCAGCCATTGTGGGAGAGCCGGGGCCATGTAAAACGCTCTGTGGGAAAGTGTCAGCCCCCTAAAGAGGTGCTCAGAAACTTGCAGCTCATTAAACTGCCAGCATTTGCTGCCTCACTTGTCAAGAATCATTCAACTTAGCAACTGCCCTTCTGAAACATTCATAAAACACATGCACATAGTCAGGAAGGGTTTGAATGCAACTCTGACAAAAAAAGTATATGCTAGAGCACACATAAGCTCCAATTTTAATTTGGATTTGTAAGGCGATTCGTGCTTTCTCCATTTTGAAGGACTAGGAAATGCCACTTCGGTTTGTATTCCTGAGCCATAAACAGGTAAAACCATGAATATCCATTCTTACACAACGGCACACAAACTTCACAATCAAGGTTAAATTTAGATTTGGATTAAAGGGAAGTGTGTTCCGGGTTTTAATCTTGAATGTATAGTGCATACTGGCCAAAATTATCTTCAGTTTTTTACATTATATTTTTTTTTAAATAAACAAACAAAAATGTGGATGCATTTGACTGCTACAAAAATAATGACTGTTTTATTTAAACAATGTTAGGGCTTCCTGAATCAAAATTTATCCCTAACAGACATTAAAATGCAGCATCCATTTAAAGATCTTTCAGCTCTTTTCTTTTCTTATTTGCAAACGTTTATTGAGATAGATTTTTAAAAGAGTTACTGATTTTAAAGAATCCTTTCTAGCAAACTGCAAACAAGGAGCTTTCCTAGGTTAGCTCTGTCTGGGTGTCTCAATGCCATTAGAAACCTCTCACAATTGCTCAGTGTACTTAAGTTTGATAAATCTTTGGAAACGCTCTGAATAGGATTGCTGTGATTTTACTAAGGAATTAGCTGCTGCCATTGCATCACCAATTAGTTTTCCAGAACACATTAAATCCTGCTGCTTTGGTTTACAGAATAACTCAAGCATTACTGATGAAGCATAAAAACTTACTTGGAAAAGCAGTGGGGGATGCAGGGTGCTGACAGGACCCACCGCAGCATGCTGAGTAGAATGGTGGGGCTCGGAGAAAAAAGTGTTTGGAAAGAGCTGCAAAGAAAGCATAGATCTAATTGATTATCCATTGAGCTTAGGTGATACTCATAACAACAGTCCTCCAAAAAGTCAGTGTGTAAAGTCCTGCCCCACAAGTTCTTTTTCCTTTTTTCAAGATGGTGATATTTTTAAGGCAAACAATGATAAACCAAGTAATTGCTCTTTAATTTAGCAAGGTTATTTTACATGCGTAGCTTAAATACAACACACAAAACTCTCAATATATTTATTGTAAGAATGAAACTGCAGATTTGAAATTTACTTCTGTAATTGCTATAATTATGGAGTTGTTTTCCTAAATACTGGGACTGAACACATTATTTAAATAATATATTGTTGAAATAATGAGCATAATGCATCTAAAAAAGTTATTTTAAAAACTCTAGTCAGCATGATATCCTAGAAAAACAGAATCTAAAAGTGAATCCCATCTCTTCTGCTTGTACTCCAATGCAATTATTCATACTCAAACCAATAAGGCCTTCAATAAATAAGAAGCTTTTATGAATAAATTCTATAAAATGCAATGAGATGATCCAGTTGAGCTTTACAGGAACAAACTACAGTGTCTGATTCTGCTATCCTGATGGTAAAGTCATTCTTGACGGAAAAGTTCTCTAAATTTAAATAAAACACTTACTGAAGAAAATTCTGCTTAATACAATAAAAAATTGCAAAATCATCCAACAGAACTAGGTAATATTTTGTAAAATTTCCATAGATTTTTTTTTAACCAATTAAAAGTGCTTTCATGTCTTGGAAAGGTCTTAATCATCTAACAATCCCCCTCTCCCCCTTTTTTTTTAATAAAGCTCATGGGCTTCTCCATTAATCTTCATTATCTTTTAATTTCTGCTCGTACTAGTCAACTATGAAACTTGGAATATTTTTTTTCTTTTTAAAATAGATACATCATGCTTGCTAGCACTGTATGCTTGTAAAATGTGATCAGCATCAAAACATTTATGTCACTTTCCGGTCTTGGTTTAGGTAGAAAATAAACAGCTCTAGACTTTATACCGTAGTTGTTCTAAATTTCTATAAATAATCTAATTAATTAATAAAAAAGGTAACCACATACTTAAGTTTTTAAAAAAATAATAAATAAATAATCAGGAAGAAAGATATCTAAATAGATAAATGTATCTAAGCCATGTTCTTAATTTTAAAAGATTTTTCTATGGGACTTAAAAACAAAGATCACCCAAAATTACATTCTCAAGTACATATTAGGGCATCTTAATAACTTTTCTGACGTTCAAATCTCCTCATCTCCCAAAGCAATAAACTGTTGCTGTAGAAGCCTAACTCTGAGCATTTTCAAAATATTTACTCCTATTTTTTTTTCTGATTTCATACAATCTTAGGTGAAAAACTGTAACTGCAAATTGATCAGCATTTTATTACTACAGCTTTTCATCAACACTTTACTGTTTCTCATTAAATATAAATACACCCCAAGAGGAACTAATTGCCTATTTTGAGGTGTACACTTGTAAAACATTTACAAAAAGGAATGAGTTAGATCAGGCATTAGTATTCTACAGCTTCTCTTTCACACCAGACCATCACACGTGGAACTGTGTCCTAAGGTGCTTAAAAGAGTCAAGAAAGTGCCAAATTTTACCTTTCTTACACATCCAAGGGGCTTCAATGCAACTGGTGGGGTATATAAATTGGAAAGGATCTTGCTGTAACTGAAGAAGTATAGGAGGTGGAGAAGGAAAACACCTGCCAGATAATCTCAGACATCCTCCTGAACATGAGAGCTTGTTTTTGACAAGTCATTTTATCTGCCGCTAACATTTTATCTGCTGCAGTTGCCAAACTCCCAGGGGAAGAGCTTTTCCTCCCTTCCTTGGGAATCATGTTCTTCATGTCATTATGAAATTTCCCTTACAGTCATCCTCTTCTAAAAATACAACTTAGTATACAGAAGGTACTACACTCATTTTCTTTCCTTCCTTTTCACATGTCTCAAACATTCCTTAACTGATATAATGCCCTATTCTCCTTAATCATTGCTCGAGCACCTTATTAATGCTATACGATTTTTGTCAGATGTGTTGGTCTCTCCTTGATATTCCCTGTTATGGTTTCTTAAAGCTCTCCAGTTCCTCGCACTCTTTTCATAATACGGTGCTCACAATGTGATACAGCCAGGAGACATCTGGATAAATCAGAATTGAATAAGCTGTTGCTTCAGACAGATAGCATGCTCCTGCAAACAAAGACAGAGGAATAGGAAAGGATAGGTTTTCTCCATTCACTAAATCTCTCAACAAGCAAGTGGCGAGTATAAAGGTCGGGAGATGGATCAGGGTCAAAATTTGAGATATTTTGCTTAAGAAAATCCCAAACAAGCCACATATTTCCATGGATGTTGCTGACAATGACTTAACGCACTAGCACAGCACCATGATGCTAACAGTAGAGATCTTGGCAGTAATTCTGTTCCAGTCAGTGGAAATCATGCTTCTGGTTTTCTTGGGCATTTTACTTAATTCCCTCAAGCAACTGCTGTCTTTTCTGTCTGCATGGCGCATGTCCCTCTAAGGTAGAACATTTGCTTATGAAATAAGATGCACGTGATAACCTCATATAACTGAAGCGAGTAGTTTCTGAGACCATTTCTCAAGATCAGTTTATTCTAGATCCTGTGGAAAAAACAATGGCATTATGTCTCCCTATATGTCTACTTTATAAACTTCTTTAATGTGCTCCAACTACACTGATGCACAAGTGAATTCTACGTTAGGTATAACAAACTACATCCTCAGGTCATGTTGACTGAGGCCATTGCACTCAAACCAACGGGTAGCAGTTAGACAGAGTTATATCAGTAAAAAATCTGGCATAATAAAGAGATAGATACTCAACTCTACCTTAGGAGTCCTACGTAGAGAAAAATGTTAATACTTCAACCTAACACATACAAGTATATTTTTTTATCTTTGACAGAAAGAGCAGAGAATATTCATTGCCTTAAATGGCTTCCACTGGCTGCATGAAACTGCATTAACAGAATGAAAATTGCTCAGAGAAAAATTATATATTTAACATATAAGTATTTCAGAATTATACTGTGATTGTACCTGTAGGAATGATATGATACTTATTAGTGCTGAGGACAACATACAGAAAGCATTGCTCTATTTTCTGGTCACATATATCATGGCAACTCTACCAATATGTGTTGGTCAAGCGATCTGACACAAACATTGTTTGCTGTTCACATAAGGCTGAAAATTGCTGAAATGTCAGAATATTAGTTCTGCATTTATTATCCAGAATGAAGTACACTGTAACCAAAAAGCATCTGTTGCTTCCAACCATGTCGAGTACACACTAACCATGGGCCAAATCCTAATAATTCATATTCAAGGTACCTAATTCTTTTTCTGCTTAGCAATCCCATTTTATAAAAGCAGACACTCTCTAGAACTAAGCATTTCACAAGAGTGACACTTTACAAGTTCAGCTTCACAGATGCATGAAAATGAAATATCAGAGTTGGAACTCCAAAAACTGTACTATATGCTTTAAAAGAAAATTTGTTAGGTCATAAAAAGGGTGAAATATCTAAAATGAAATTGAGAATTTCTTTCTGTTTTTTCACAAAAGATAAATTCGACACTGTTGCTGCATGCAAAATTTTAGTAATAATGCTCATTTACATTCAGCTTTGTGAATTCAAAGCACTTTACAAACAGACAATAAAATGATACTAAACATGCAAATGGACCTCAAGCTCATTCAGTGCTAAAACTCAGAGATTAGTTCAGATACCAATATTTTAAAACATACTGCTCTAAAGATATTCTAAATTCAAAAGCTCTTCCATACTAAAAAATCATGCCAACAGTGGGACTAAAAGTTTTCCCTTTAACTACCCACTATTTTGAGAGTAAGGTAAACACAATTTAGTTCAAATTATATGTAATTTTAAAATGGTATATTATTCAAGATACTGTTTGCTTTTCCTAATCCTATTATCGTGAAATGATTCAGGAAACGGTGTAGGGCATTAGCCAGCAGGAAAGGGGAAAGGGGCAAAGGAAAAATGGCTATTGAGGAAAAGTGAACCGATGGTAAACTTCTGGTATTACCCACACAGGGCTCCTTCACCGCACATGCTGTTAGTTTGTTTTGTTGTTTTTTGTTTGTTTGTTTTTTTTTTTTAACAGATAACGGATAAAAAATGTGGTATAATCCTGTGAAGAAAGCTGAAACACCTCCAAAGAGTGACCGAGAAAGCTGTCTAGAGCTAGCTAACAAGAAACAGTACAGGAACAGGCAAACCTCAAGCTGCGTAAATACAGCCCTTAAATTCTAAGGCTAAGTCCACGTGAACTGATTTCCACACCGATGCCCAGGCTCCAGCCCTGGCAGGCAAATTTAAAATATTATCATTAAAATGATCCCATTTCATCTGAGAAACTTGGACGCTTTGTGCCCATGAAGTGGGCACAAGTAAACTGTAATGTCCTACCCACATCCATTCTTGGCAATGAATAAAGCAGGCTTTTGCAAAGCTGCAGGAAAGTTTTATGTCATGAAGAGCTCCTGCAAATAGTCCAGCAGTGGCTCTGCCTGGTTAGTGGTCCAGCTGAGCGACATGGAACCATTTCTGCTCCTGAATCAGAAGCACTGGGGCTTACAATGATCCATGGTTCTGTTGGTGGCAGTGACTGTGTTTAGAGTGCAACGCTCCAGCAGCAGTTGTGCACCCCTAAAGCATTTCAGTCAGCTGAAGGGGAGCCCCCAGGTCATTAGAAGGAAGCAACAGCCGCTGCCGTATCCCACCAAAGGCAGTCACCATCACATGGACCTGGCAAAACTTAGTGCAAGAGCTTGTGGTACAGCAGCCCTCAGAGCTGGCTTTGCTGCACTCCCAAAGTCACTGTCTATCCGCTTCCCGTTCGTTCCTGTAAAACATGACCGCATGAATGCTCAAAGCAAGTCAAGCCAAAAGGGCTGACCACAGCATATGAAGATCAGTTTTTAAATACTGGCAAATGTTTCTAGAAAGGATTTGGAACTTCTAAATATATATTTTGAAATCCTATACAAAAAGCAGATGCAAGAACTGGCGCATTTTTATGCTGGGTCTTGGTGGAGCTTTCAAAAATTAGCAGAGTAGTCACACCAAAAAGGACTTAAAATGTGCTAGCAGCATGATCATCGTTTCCTTACATCTATAGCAATGTAGTGGCTGACAGAGTCACGCTCCAGATTAGCTGAGATCACATGAATCACTGTCAATTTTCAGAGGCATCATCCACATCCCTTATTATTAGAGCATGCTTTGCTGTACATGTATGATTGGTTTTTCTCCACCTGAGGAAATATGGGTGCCACGGTGACAATGCCTGGTCAGATTTCACCTCTGTGACAAGCCAAAGCAACAACCAAACTCCACATCATTTGCCAAAGACTCCATGGGTCTCTTGGTATCAGCAGTAAAATTGGCTTACACCCTCTCCATGCCTTGTACGCGGCCTTGCTATTGAGAAGAAAGATGGGGATTTGGAAAGCTGGGGATTTACCAGCTGTGTCCCCATCTTTGTTCTTCTCCTGAAGGAGATGCCCAAGCGCTAGTGTGCCTCAGGACTTTCCGCTTACCAGTTATTGTCAAAAGGGGCATTACTGTCACTTCTCTGACTAAAAGTTCAGTGTGCTGTCTAAACTCCTTGTCTGGGCCTCCTGTAGAGTCAATGAGAAGAGGTATGTAGCTCTATCTAATTACTCATCACCTTAAAACAGATGTCTAAGAAGGTAAATTGTGTCCTCCTCTGGAGGCGTCTCTCTGTACTGACTATGGATTAGACAAGTTATTTAGAAAACTAGATTAGACAAGACGCTTTTTTTTATTATTAAACAGCTTAATTACTATGACATTGTTCTTATCCTTCATACGTAACATCAAAAGAATACAATCCTCTGTACAGCCATAAAGGCACTAAAGTTATTTTCTTTGACTTTCAACATATGACAGTTTGTGTTGAAATAATTTCATCAAGCAAGGCAAAATTAGGGTTATATGCTGCAAAAGGACAATTCACTGATTTTTCATTGATTGCAGCCCTAATTCAAAATTGTACCATAGGCAAAAATGCGTAATTTATTCCAGAGGTATGCACTGACTAGCTACAATTTCCTACCTGGACCAGTCTTTACTTGTTGCAGTATTGCCAGCTCCAACCAGACAAAAGACTCAAGATCAGCTAAACATTGTTAGAATGAAAAAATAGCAAACAGTGGATTTTTTTTTTTTTTTAACAAATGAAGCCTTTTTACATTTGTACAAGGAAATACTTTTTCAAGTTGAAATTTGAGATGTTCACATAGTCACAACATTCCAAGGGTGGAGACTTCAACAACACCAAATTGTCCAAGATTCACGCAGAAGAGGTAAAAAACCTTGACATACATACAAAACACCTCAACAGAATTATATGGTATAACTCCAGAAAAGGGCAGCCTCTCAAGGGTATGAGCTTTTTCCATGAGCTTTTTCAGCACAAAGGAAAGGCCACTTATTCTTCAACATGATGACTTACCTTAAAGAAACACAGCCCAGGTTATGGAAAATATTTAGATGCCTAACTTTATAAGGGTCTATATATCTGACATTTGAAATGGTCTCCTACTGCTTTATATCCTGGCACTTTTTTTCATTTTGAAAAAATTACCCTCCCAATTCTGCTATGGGTCATGACTGACCACAAAAGTACCATTTAGAAAAATTAGAGTAAGAGTCATTTTGCAAAGCTGCATTATACAAGAATGCGTAACACCTTTGGTGGGCAACGGAGGCAGAGAACTTGCCTTCCAAAACTCAGGGGAATTTCTTAATTAAAAAAAAAAAAAAAAAAAAAAAAAAAAAAATCACATTACAGTGAAACCTGAAATCTACGCTTAAGTAGAGAATTTGCCTGCTGAGATTAATCCTTATCACATTAATGTGTTTTCTAAAAACATGAAGAATATACTAAAAGATTTCAGAAGACCAGCTCATTCTGTGATACCAAACACATTTTGCAGAAGTTAATTCACTAACTGAAGGCATGACTGATTCCACCCCTTGGTGGAATTGACCCCTTGGTGAATTGCTTTTCTACAAATCCCATGACTTGTCTTCCTAGTGTGGCTTTGAGATCTTCTGGCAGCACCTAAATCTTATTAAGGATTATAATAAACTCAGGATCCTCTTCATTTCTCAGAAGTGGCACAGCAAGAGTCGCCAGAGGCGAGAGCGCTGCGCAGCCAATGCTCATATTCCCCACTGAGCCCGGACTGTCAGACTGGTGGCTGGGTGGGAGCATAGCTGGCACCAGTCTGGCTCTGGCAACCTTACAATGAGGACAAAGATTTGTCCTTTAAAAGCCATTTTGCAGCCACTCTTAAGGTATGCTGGGCACTCCAAACCGATTCTATTAAACGGCTCACAAAGTGAACAGGAAGCAGGAAAAGATGCTGCACCAGGGAGAAATCAGTTTGCTATTTCTGATACTTACAGAAACTTCTCTGTCTCCAAAGGCAAACTTTTAAAACAATGAAGGGGCCTCAATGCTGCTGGCAGTCAAGACATAAGAAAAGATGCCAAATAGATCTCCCCACCTTAAAGGAACTTTCTAATCCCAACAAAAACGGGAAATCTTGAGACTTCAGAGGCCAGTGCAAGCCTAGAGGGAGTTGAGATAAAACACTCAGCTCTTTTATTTTACTGAAAGTTACAGTGTTACACATTGCTTGATGCACCCTGGCTGCCAGTTGGTTTGAAATCAATAAGCACCTATTCACTAAGAGGAGGTCCAAAATGAAGGAAAAAAAACCCTCCAAATTTCAGTAATTTAAATATCTCCTGGTTGTAATAAACACAAGAGATTTTACTAAAAATGGGAAATAAAGTATACTGATCAAAACAAGAGTGTTGCACGATAGAATCACTGTCATCACCTGAGGGGGAAAAACTGACACTGGTCCAAAAAGTGAGCCTGCACAGAAAGGCTTGGTTTTACTTTCCTGCAATGCTACCAGTTTTCTATATGACCTTAGGCAAGTCACCTCCTCTATTTTTGCTTTATTTGTTTCATTGCACTTTTCAGCTTCCTTTCTCCATTAATATATCAAAATGCCAAGATTAAAGCAGAAAGCCAGATTCTTGCCATGTCTAGTGAGCATATTCAGGCTGTAAAGCACTTACTGTCATCCTCCTCCAGGGTCCATCACTTGAGAAGAGCAGAGATTTCCAGAAAATTTCAGGCAGCAAAGTAACTGTGCATTTCTCACATACGTCACTCTGACCTGGTGTCAGCCAGTACTTCTGGAAACCAAGTCATGAAGAAAGACATGGAATGGACCTTTTTCAATCGCCTGTGCTACAACAGACAGCATCTCAGCATCTTCTGGACAATTTTCATATGTCAGAAAATGCTAAGGAAAACTGTCAAGTTTTCTAATTTATCCAGAAGGTAACGATAGCAAGGGAGTTCAAGCAGAGGGACCAAATTCCAGATTAGCAAGCAGAACTGAAGACTTCCTCCACACCAGAGAATCCATTAGCTTGCTCAGAACTTTTATCTGGAGCTTCCCTCACCCTTTAAGAAGCGCTGCAGGTATAAGCATTTTATCAAGGCCAAAGGTCTTGAAAGAGAAGGATCAGGCCCAGGTTAGGAGAAATTCAGCTCAGCTACGCAAAAACACAGTGTTCACCATGCCCACTGGAGGCAGTGGGCCCAGTTCAGTGTTTCATCGCCAGCACTGGGGCTTCAGAGTAAGATGCCAGAAAGCCTGCAGGAATCCCAAGCCGGTATAAACCAGCACGCTGTTGCAGAAGGCAAGTGTGTTTATCGTCTAGCAATAATGTTCCTTCTGCTTTTCCTTCTTAAGTTTTATGTAATATGCTGCTTGCTCATGCAGTTGTACTCTCCAGTCAAAATAAACAAAATTAATTTTCAAAATCTATTATTTGATTATATTTATTTTTTAAAAATCAGTGTAACAATGGAAAGTGATTATTTTAATCTTTTACAGATAATATTTTTCTTTCAAGCCCACTCATTAGATGATATATCTTATGGTGTGATACTTTGACAGTACTTTTTCAGTTTTTCTTTTAGGATAATTTTGGAGGAGAACTCAAAATATGTAATAAGCACTTTAAATCATCAAACCAAATTCTTTGAAACCTCTAAATTACGGAAATGGAAATTTGCTGATAAAAAATTCTGCTGCTGAGGAGTTACAAAGGGAAAAGCTACCATGACGAGATGTCACAGATCAAGAGTGCCATCCCATTTGGTCTCCTTTGCAGAAGACCAAGAGTTTTCCAGTTTACAGAAAGAATATAGAGCTTTCATTCCTTAGCACTTTTATGGAAGTTAAAAGATACCCTAAAATGGAGTGCTTTCTTCATGTCTTTCCTTGATAGGTGCTGTGGATACATGTTGTTTTTGGAACTGTAAAAATGTTCAGCTTATTCAGTTCAGTCCCTGGTGTGATTTCATATTCCTTCCTTTCTGAGAACTTTCAGTGACCTCAACAGAATTCAGGACTACATGAGCAATACAGATTACTGATTCAAAAAAAAAAAAAAAAAAAAAATCTAATAAAATCTAATATTCCTCAATTCTCTTTTCTACAGCTTTTTTTTTTAAATTTTGAAAACCCTGGATTATGCCAAGCTAGTTTGTTAGAGCACTTTTAGTCCCTGCATGATCTATAAAGCACTTCCTAGTTCAGAAAGATTAAAAAAGCTTTTCGCTTTATCATGTTCAATAGTCTTATTAAAGACTTAGACCAAGATTTTCCAAAATGCCATGTGATTTGAGGGTTCCAAATAGGAAATAGTTTATTCCTCAAAAAACACACAAAAATCAGTGAATATTCACAAAAATCACTAAATTAAAAAACTCTACCTAGTACTAATTCCTTAGTTAATATTACTTTATTAGTCCCTCAAGGCTAAAATTCTTATTCTGACAAAACACTCTTTTCCCCCATCACTGCACAAACCAGAAACGTAACACACTGCCTGACCATCCCAGCCTTACTCACAAATGCAAGTGTCCAGTCTGAATGGTTTCCCCAGTGTACGCCTACACTGGAGAGAAGAGACTCCTTAGAAACCACAAAATCTGGCTCAGCAGGACAGTCCAAATCTAATTTACATTTATTAAAGTTCAGACACCTAAGAGCCCTCATCACTTTAAGACATATAAGTCAGATCAGAATCAATAGACCCCGTTAGAATATATACATATTTTTGCACATCTACATTTGCAAGAGACTTTTTTTCTGAACGCATAATGCATGAAGAAACCTGGTATTTCTCACTGCTCAAATGTAAGAGCCTGGTGTGTTTCCCCAAGGCTCCCTCTGAAATCCCTGGGAGCTGCAGGATCAGAAGAAATGTAGGATCGGACTCCAAATCACTAGGCAGACCTGCAACATCTTACTAAGTTCATGAGTACTCGCTGTGGGCTGATTAAAGAAAGAACTAATCCTAGAAGCAAGTATTTGAAAAGTTCAGTATTCAGGAACTTCTGTAATACTTAAAAAAAAGTTTACCTATAGCAATGAGTGCTGAGGCATCTGCTAGCTTCCCTTCTACATGTGTTCTCCACGCGTATATGCAGCATTTTCTCTAGAGCTTTTTTTTTTGTGGGAGAGGGGGGAAAAATATGCACCTAATTACAGAAAGATATTTGCCCTAATTCCTGACCTGGCCTACAGTTACTTAAAATAAACATGTTTAAATAACTGATATGCTTAAAATAACACTTACTGCGGCTGAGGTCTGGAATATGCAGAAAGGTTAATTTGACTTCTTTGACTCTCTCCTGCCTACCTTTACAGTACATCATGCTGAAGGATCAAAAACTGGTTTGGAGTTTGCAGAACAGTTTGCAGGATTTAACTGAAGTAAAATTATGCTTAAAAAGAAAACAACCGTTACTAATTCTGGTTCTAAAACGAGCCTTTTGGCTTCATACCTTAAAGCCTTACTTCAATAAATATGATTCTGTTTGTCCCATTTTCATTTTAAGTACATTTAAAACCGCATGATCGTCTATAAAAATTCTGAAGACAGCACACAAGACTGAAATAAACTGAAATAACAGAAAGGCAAAATACAATACACATGGTGAGCCTAATACCGAATTTTATTAATTAACTTCGAATTCAACTTCAGTCAGTTCCACGGCTGACAGAAGTGTGCATTCCTAAAAACACTTTAAAACGCCGTTCACGCCCAGACAGAAAATCGGCAGATTCCAGGAACGACACACCTGTGTGGTAGAGCTGCTTCCTTCCAGCTCAACGGCACAGCTCGCTGCCGGTCTGTCCCACGGAAAAGCCGCCGCCACCCCCCGCGACAGCCACGGCCGCGGCCGCACGGCGGGCAGGGCGAACCGGTCAAACCGGCACAAGCGAGGCTTTTACTGGACCCAGCTGCTCATCAGAGACTTTTCAGGCAGCTTTAAAGACTTTTATTTTTTTTTTTTTTCCAAAACTTCCAGAAAATTGCCTGCTTGAATTAATTTTCATTTCGGTAGGAAGAGCGCAGTCCCTCACCCCTTGCTGTCCCCCAGGCACTCGGGGAGGGGGCTGCTGCCTCCTGCCCCCCGAGCTATGGCTACTGCGGGGGACGGGACCGCTCGTCTTTCTCCCAAAACTCAGACCTTCCCGGAGCGCCCATTGGCGTTAACACTCTTTTACCATCCCTTCAGCCTGCCAAGAGCTAACAGACCTGAAAAAAAAAAACCGCCCTGCGATTAAGGGCCGACCAAAGCCCCCCTCACTATCCCCGCAGGACTTCGCCGTGCTCCCTACACCCACAGGTGCGCCGGCCCGCCCAGCGCAACGGCCGGCCCCCGCCCCGGGGGTCCCGCAGGGCGAGCCCCTCCGCCGGCAGCCCCCCCACCCCGGGTTCGTCGGGGCAGAGAGGAACGGTCGCCTCCCTCCCCGCCGTGCTGAAGCCCCCTCTGTCCCGTTCTCCCCGGAGGCGGGACGCGGGAAGGGGCCGGCGCTCACCTGTGGCTGCCGGCGGGAAGACGCCGCCTCTCTCTGCCGCCGGAGCCCGCGCTGGCAGGCGGCCGCTGTCCGCCGCGGAGGGGTTAAGCACTTGAAAAGCCCATCTTGTCGGGTAGGGACCCCCTGAGGGGCTGATTTGTTCCGCCGCGGGGCACAGCTTGAGGGGGACGGGGTTGGCGGGGAGGGGACGGAGCTGGGCAGGGCTCGGCGGCGCCCCGGCCCGCAGCAAGTTCTCG
Source organism: Tetrax tetrax (assembly GCA_009806455.1). Taxonomy (NCBI): domain Eukaryota; kingdom Metazoa; phylum Chordata; class Aves; order Otidiformes; family Otididae; genus Tetrax; species Tetrax tetrax. The sequence continues at coordinate 109,897 of WHYT01014355.1, forward strand.
ATGAGGAAACTTTTCCCCAGGTTACCGAAGCCCGGCGCCGCCGGCAGGTTGAGGAGAGCCGAGGAGCCCACCAGGTCCCAGTACAGGGCGCTGGGCAGCATAGCGAAGGTTTTTAACCTTCCCTCGCCCTGCCCGGCCGCCGCGGCCCCTTCACTGGGCTGTGGGGCCGGGCGGGCTTACGGGTCGCTTCCCCGAGGGCTGAGGGGAAAAGGAACGGAGAGCTCGGCGGGGCTGTCCGCGGAGACGCGCCTCTTCGCCGGCCTGGAAGGTGTGTCCAAGCGCATTCATTATGTCAGCCGAGGACGGGGAATGATGGA